>VTPC01000942.1:0-15106 GCA_011009095.1 Ignelater luminosus
ATTGCACCAGGTCCAACTACAAGTGAACTAGGCAATGATCCAGTAACCCCAGCATTTAATGGTAACTACCCAGAACCAACTCAAACTCAACCTCCAGAAGAAGTTGAAGTAAGACGGTCTCAGAGAACCAGGCGTCCTGTTCAACGTTTAAATCTATAATAATATTATTTTCATTTTCAGAGTACCTACTTATTGTAATATTTATTTCTATTATGTACATTTTATATTCAGCATGTTTATTGTAACAATTATTTCATTAAGTAGGGGAGAACTGTTGTGACTTAAAATAGAATTATGGAGTAGCTGTAAGATGCTCCCTACATATTATAGTAGCTCGAAGTTCAATACATGTTTGACAGATGGAATAAAGAAATGTGAGTGTTGTGTTTTATTAAAAAAAATTACAATTTAGCAATAACAATGATCATCAATAAAAGTGAATTGCAAATTAGCTTTCAAATAAATAGAAAATACATAACAAGTGGACGTCCACTAACGGTTGTCCAGTGGACGTTCACCCACGGACGTCTTATGGATGTCCAATTTACGTCCATGGACGTCAGGACGAAATTTGGATGACAAATGGACGTCCACTGGATGTCCGGTGCTATATGGGCTCGAACACCTTACCGCGTGACAACCATCTGGAGGAAAGATAAAACAATAATGATTTATGTTCAACTCTCAATCCTTGATTTTAGAAGTCTCGTTTTTATATAATTAACTATAACAATAACCACTGTCAAAACAATATTTAGCACAGGATTTTGATGCTGAAGCTTCCATTTGAATCATATAGTGTGTCCAGACTACTCCCGGAGATTGCTTTTTCACGTGTGCTCACATGTCATTCTGAACAACTCGATACCAGTTGCTCTTTCTTCTACTGGTTTGCAAAGTAGCAAGTCTTCAATTATTGTAACATCCTGACAGAATCTGATGTAACAAATCAAGTGAGGATCGCTACTGATGTCTGTTGCTTCATCAAGTTGTATGGCAAATAACTTTCCAACTAATTCAGATGCAAGCTGTTGCTGAATATCCACAGATAAATCGTTAATTCTTCGGCAAATTGTATCGTTTGGCAGAGGAATCTTCTTAAGTTGTTTAGCGTAACTCTCACCAAAGAGTATTTTCACCCCAAGCATTGTTTCTGCAATGTCTGTAGCGCTGGTAGAATAATAGCTCTGCAATCGTATGTGGCTTTTTACATTTGGCTAATTTATCAACCACTTCATACGATGCCAATAAAGTTCTTTCATTTACTTTGTGGAAATTTGACTTTTGTTTCTCGAAAGATCTGAGTTTCTCTGCAAAAAATTCACGGGGCTTACCGATATATTCTTTGTGGAGGGTTTCTAAATGCCTCATCAATTTATTTGGTTTCATGCTATTTATTGCAGCCAAAATTTGAAACAAATATCACATTGAGACTTTCCTTCACCACTTATTTCGGTGTTTGTAAATCGAAGTTTAAGTACGCTTGGTAATATTTTCGTGTATTTAATTTTATAATAGGATTAGCACTGGTACTGGACGTTGATGGTGTAGACGGTTCTTCGTCCTCAAGCTTACGTTTGCCTCCGATTAAAATTTTATCCACATTTACTACACGTGTACGTAAATATACAATATTTTCTCAGCGTTGGAACTCCAAGTGACAAAGTCTCTTATGTAACACCTAACAACTAGGGATTGCAATCCCGCAACTTTGAAATATGGCGCCAAATCTCCCGCGTAAATAAAAATTTTACTCAACGAGACATCTGCAACTGCCACAGGCCCTGCACTCACATTAAAGGAAGAATTAGAGAAACAGCTTAAACAAGAAAAAGAAACATTCAAGAAAAAGCCAGACAACAAGCAAAAAGATTATGAGAAAATTTTGAAAAAAGAAATGGCGTGCTTTGAGTCTGATGGAATCAGAGGACAATACCTGACGCTTGCCTATGATTATATCCTGACTGTCCAACCGACTAGTGACTGCAGCAGGATATATTTGTAGTTCTCTAAGAAGCAGGCTGGAAGATGATATCATAAACACCATTTGCTTCTTAAGAGCACATTTTCAAAAGATAGCACTATAGGTTAATCATAGTCATAGCACCTAAGAAAAATGATTAAAAATTATGATTTGATTATTAGTAATTGTAAGGCTGAATAAGTGTAAAACAATTTCATAAGACTGTTAGGTATTAAGTACAAGCACAGAGTAGATAAAGGTTTCACCAGAGGCGACACTAGAGAGAGAAAAGTATACGTGCAAACAAAGATAGCACTTTCCTCCAATTTAAAGGTCCTGCTTGCAAGAGTAGCACGTGTAAATTTCGAGGTTATATTCGGTTTTTTAAAAATATGTCTGAAAAACGAAAAAATAATAATGTTTGTGCCTATAGAGGCTGTGTAAATAAAGGTTACAATTGCCCCAGTGATGTTAAGTTTTTTAGATTTCCAAGAAATCCTGACATGTAAGTAAAATATTAATAATGACAAACATGATGGTGTAATCATTACTGTTGTAGTTCTACGAAATGGATAGAAAATGCTGGCCGACTTGATTTACAGGATAAGGTCAATGTTCATGCTAGTTACAAAATATGTAGCAATCATTTTATAAATAAGGATTTTGTGAATATAAACACAAAGCATAAACTCTTGCAATCTGCTGTACCAAGAAAATTTGCTAGTGAAACTGGAGATGGTTAGCATTGAGAAATAAAAACAAACTACTAATGTGTATTTTAATCTAATTATATTTGCATTATTTGTAGATACTGAAATCAGATCATCCCAGTCACAATAACCTGCAACATCAGATTCTCAGATAGAGATTAATGCTTTGAGTAAGTAAAGATTTATGATATGTAGAGCAATACCTTTCTCGAATGAATCTAATTTGTAAATTATTGCAGATAATCAACTACTAGAGTCAGATGTAGGACAGCCTATGAAAGAAAAAGTTACTAGTGATAAGTCTGGATTGAGGATGTAATAGTAACCAAAGAAGTTGGCAATAAACTATTTGCAAAATTACAAAATGTAGATTTTGTTCATCCCTGTGGGAGCTTTCCAAAAACATACTTAATTAAATTATATATTAGGTTTAGGATATTTTATTGTTTAAAATTTAGTAATAGGTCATCTAAATCCGCAGAAAAGAAAAATAGAAAATTACAGATACTGATGAATCTATAAATAAGTATAATGTAATTTTTAATTGTAAATTTTGCCTGATTAAAATATATTTAAGTATTAAGTAACAGTTGTTTTGTTGTTTGCCTACTTGCGATTTCTTTTCCAAACAAACCTCATTTCTTTATTACCCTTACGAATTTTAAATTTGGCGCCGTTTTTCCGCCGATTTAAATGTCCAAGGTTAAGAAACCAAGTGGTTAAAATAACAAAGAAAAACAGTGAAGTGTCGCCTCTGGTGAAACCTTTATCTACTCTGTGGTACAAGACAATAAGGACAAGCAAGGATGGAATAATCATAAGTAAAAGTATTTTTTATACCAAAGGAGGCATTTAAAAATTAGTCAAAATAAATATTTTAATTATTCCTAAAAAGTATATAGCTCCATACTGTTATGTGTTGATTGTTTAATATATGATATGTCTAATAAAAGTTGATTTTTCGGACAAAAACATCTTGTTTTATTATGATTCTGTAAAATTCCCCGCGGATCCGCACGGGATCGAGCAATCCAGCACGTCAATCCCGCGGAATTGAAGATGCTGCGGGATTGCAATCCCTACTAACAACTCATGAGCAAACGCGCTCCTTTATAGTCGTGTATTTTTAATTCAGAAAGTTTGAAACTCATTGGCATCTGCCGCGAACATTCGGGTAACAGTTAAATCACGTAATAGTACGACGTGACTGCACTACCTCGACAGCGATACCCAGCGTTGCCAAATCAAGTTTAAATTCCCGCATATTGGGTTATTTTATATTATGAAAGCGGCGCAGAATTATTCAAGGTAAAAAAGGGGAGGACGCAAAATACGAAAGATTGAGAACCGCTGATCTACCACATTTAAATTTAAGAAATTTTAAAAGATGTTTACAGAATAAAAGTTTTTTATTTTCAACAATGCACATTATCAAAGTATTGTCAATTTTTTCCTACAATATTTATTACACAAAATCAAAAATGTAATAAATACACATTGCCAGAAAAGTAAAGTACAGATGCACTATCGCTACAAAGCTTAAAAATTTTTTCACAATATATTATTTACCTTAAATATTTCTTTGAAATAAATTATTTGTTAAAAACACAATAAAACTTCAAAAAAATAAAAACGTATTGAACAATGATGTATTTTCAATGGTGCATCAGTTTATAATAATTATTTTAGTATTCAAAGGTTTACAATTTTTACCATAACTGAAACCGCATGCCAATAATAATTTTGGCCATCAATGAAAATTACCTTAATACAGTAAAACTTCCGCTATAAGCAGACAGATTTTGTAAAACAAAAGTATTACCATGACATATTAACTGGCCTCTTTCAACCACACTCCTAATAAATGAATAGAAATTATGAAATCAACATGTTCACTTATTGGAGACTTTACTGTAATAGAATTATATTGTGTTATCAACTAGTTCACCTTTCTTGAGTAATAAAAATATATTTATTACAATTGTTTTTACAAAATTACCTATTTACAAGTAAACAATAAAATAAGAATAGAACTATCAAGTCTTACACATTTAAAACTACATACATAATCTATGGATTATTTTAAAATATCGATGTAATTATATTAAAATATCGATGCACACAAAAATATCAAATTATAGAATTTATGACACAATTCAAACAAAATATTTTAGTACTTAACAGTAAAGTTGTATTATTTTGATAATTTCACTCTCCTATTCATTAAGCCATTACATTTGTATATATGATGATGATTACATTCAAAAAAATTTTTATCAAGTTTTCAAGTAACCTTTAAATTCTACTCTTGCCTATCTGCCAACAATTGTGTCGCTCCTAACCGTGATGGGTCTTGACTGGGATAATGTACACTGGGTTTGATAGCACTTTCACCAGTAACTGTACTAGCAGCAGTGCTGTTAATAGCAGTAGATGATGCACCTGGCGTAGCAAATGCAGATGCTTGGGGTGGTGTAAAGAAAAATGGAGGCATTGGAGGAGGTCCAAACATTGGAGGTACCATCAAAGAAGGTGGAGGAGGCATATTAGGTAGAGGAATATGACCTGGTTCTAAGTTGAAGAAATTATTACTAAGTTCTGGGAGTGCACCTGGCAAGCCAGGTACAGGTTCAAATATATCTGCACTTGAGTTGCCAATTGATGGACCTTGACGACCTTGTGAGCGACCCCATTTTATTGTAAGGCGTCTTCCACCTAATATTAATTTGTTGAAAGTTTTCTCGGCAGCATTTTCTGCAGCAGCTCTTGTAGTATATTGTACAAATGCACATTGTTGTTTAGGAACAAGACTAATTGAGCGTATTTCCCCATACTGATAGAAATGGTCCCTAAAAGCAGTTTAGATATTAGCAAATTAATATATATATTCATATTACTACTAATCATACCTGATATCCTGTTCAGTCAAACTACCTAAATTACCAATGTATAAAGTGGTAATAGTTTTATCTTCTGGTGGAGGTAATGCAGGCATTGCAGCTGCTCTCTTTAATAATTTATCAGCAACAGGATCATTAATACCATAATAACGATCTTTAATATTTTGATCGGCCAATGGATCATCTGGATCTGTAGGTTTTTCATGTCTGTATGGGCACTCTTCACCTCTTCTACATTCACCTTTCACCCAAAATGAACAAACGTGCGGACGATTCCTTTTATAATATGGCGCAGTTCTAGCTAATCTCATTAATAAATCGTTTGGTTCACCTACTTTTGAATTAATACCCGATCCTGAATCTGATCTTGCCAACTGCAATAAAACATCTACTATTACTGATCAGAAATTTCATTATATTCTACAAAGTTACCTCTCTTTCCATATTTTGAATGTAGTATTCTTTATTTACATCGCTCTTTGGTAGGTCATCTTTCATTTTTAAAGCAGAATCCCTCACCTACAAAGCAGAACGAAAGTTAATCAAAAACAGAAGATGATTTAAAAATCGTACAATGCCTACTGGCAAAATTATAAACATCTCACCTGAATGGGTAAGCCATATTCCAAATCCAATAAACAGGTTTGGCAAACGTTTTTTAGCTTACTACAAGTCTGACATATTTCAGTCTTCTTAAATCTCATTCTTGCTCCTGGACACCATCGGAACACTGTAAACGGCCTTGAACATATTTTACACTCTTTACCATATTTTTCTTTTGTCTAAAATTACAAATCAAATCTGAATTGTACAAACATAAAACAACTTTAATAACATACCATTCTTATATACGGATTATCTCCTAAACATGTTTGGCAAAGAATTGGAAAATCCTAAAATTAAAGTTGTAGGTTAGGAAATTAAACTGTGAACAAGAGAACATTATTACTTACTGAATCTTCCCAGTTTTGACGATTATACGTATTAGTTGTCTTTGACATAGCCATTTTAATTTATTTTTTTAAGTTCCTATTTAAATTACTAAAAACAATCAAAATCAGTTTTAACTTTTAAGAAACAAGCTGAAAGAAACGTCAACTCTGTATTGCGCTCTATTGCTTTCAATTTGTTTGGATTGTTTCTGAGATAAAACGATTGCAGTGCCAACTATAAGACTACTAACGTTACTAATCTAGTGAATTACTCTAAAAGCAGGGGGATGCAATTACGTGCAAAATAGTGGGGGACAACAACTGACAGGAAGACCAGTAGCGAAGCACTTCTTGGAGTAGAACTAAACGGAATTGTGGTGGGGAATTTAAATTCCTACTTATATATATTTATATATATATTAATATTATTCACTGTAGGTTAGGTGTAACGAAATATTTGTAAGTTATAAAATTGCATGTAAATTATCACAAAACAAAAGGAATTGCAAAAAATTCCTTTGTAATATGATGTTTTACATGCAATTTTACAGCTTCCAAATATTTCCTGCGACAAAAGAAAACTTTAAAATAATGTTATAACATTATATTTTTGATAAAATTAATTTAACAATATTAGTACAGTTTATAAATAAAAATAACAATAATATTATGTGCATCTCTATCACAATAGATTTACAAGATATACGCTTAACAGATCGGCATAACATTAAATTGTTATAATCCAATTGCTTGAATTTTTTCAGTTTCAGATTAAGGAAGTTAAAGGGTAGCTTATATCTAATGACATTGTTTATTATTTTACTATACTACTTGCAAGTAAGATAGGTATAAAACTTTGAAAAAATACAAGCAAACGTAGCAATCCAAACGGTAAAACAAATCTTATTCATATTGCAGCCAGAGTCATTTTTTTTACAATGGTAGTGAATCCATTACTTTGGTCGTAAGAAAATCTGTTCTCTGTAAAGATTTAGTCTTCGGATTTTTGATCACTTTAATGTACTAACCACTTTCTATCTCCACAAAGTAAGACAACCATATTTATATTTGAAGTAGAATCGCTTAAACCTATTCTTTTGTGTGTTCATCATGAATAAGTTTTTAACAAAAATATAAACTCATATTGATAAAAACCAAATCAAGACAAGTTACAAGAAGGTACCAAGGTTTTCAGGTACCTTTACAAAATAAACAATCTTATTTACCTTTTCTATAAACATTCGATCAAAACATATCACACAGCAATATTTAAAATGATATTTTGATTACAATTATTTAAGAAGCTACAGATTAGTTATGTACTTATTAAATAGGGTGTCTTGGTTGTTTTACAACTTTAAACTACTTTTTATTAGTACCTATTATCCATCTTTGACATCGATGTAGCTTAAAATAATAATTAGAATAATGACAACTATATACCTAAGTAAATGCTATTGTTGTTTATGTTTACATAATACGTCACACACGTCGCAGACGCACATTGCGCATATTTTAATGAGATTTTTAAATCCCGCCTAGATCACATGATCCGTAGTTCCACTCCAAGAAGTGCAGCGCTGTTAGCGGCTGTTGGTATTTCTATCTCTCTCTCTTGTCGCCGTTTCTCCCTATCTTATTTCACCCCCCCTGTCTAAAAGATTATTGCTAGAGCCCGTGTAATTTCTAAATAGCACATACGTCACAGGCAATGTGCGTAGTAATGGTAGAGGGGTGACTTCACCAGTGACGGCGTGTTAAGCATTGGCGTGTCTAGTAGTTGGGTTACCAATAACAAGAATAAAGGAAAAAGATCAAATAGAATTTTATTTGTTTATCTAATTAGGATAAAAGCAAGTAAAAAAATAACGATTGATGCTACAGAAACACATAAATCTTAAACTTAAAAAGGGGTAATTTCTAAAAATCAGACAATGATATTATTTGAGAAGTATAAATTTTATAATATATAAAGACAAATATTATTTTATTTATTTGACTAAGTATAACCTCAAAAAAAATAAAATCTAATGTAACTTAGATCAGTAATTTTAATTTTAGAAAGAGTAAATTTTGGTTTTATAAATACTCTTGCTATCACCAACATAACAAATCAAGCAAAACATTAACTAATAAATAATATACTATGTAGTCTTTAAAGGTAAATAAAACAAAAGAAATAAAAGATAATTCTAACTTTAAATTGTAATAATAAACCTAAAAGCCGTAAATTCTTGTTTAAAACCAAAAAAGCTATCAAACTCAAAAGATGCAAATGTTAATTTACAATCTTAATAAAATATTTACTGTTAGTTAGGAATAGGGCATATCCCGTCAATCTATTATCAAGCTTTCATAAACCAAAGTGACTAAAAGCTCATAATTACAGCAAGCATTTTAAAAACTAAATTTACAATAATAGTCTTCATCAAATAGTGCGTTTTAGTTAAAATATAAAGCATAAAAATTCAATTTAGAAAATCTCAAATATCACATCTATTTCGCAGCGTCAATTTTGAATTGGCGCTTGCATATGCCTGAACACCCCCTATACTGAAAAATAGACTTGCCCTGGTCGTAACTGCGTTCATTGCGCAGAATGACGTATATGCTATTTAAAAATTACACGGGCTCTACCTACAAACTACATACGAGTACTATTACCATTAGGCCCAATCATGGTCCGAATACGCAAATAAATTGATGCGACATAAACATCTCTACAAAAAATGTGAATTTTATTCTCCCTTTCTGTCTATATGCATTCTTCTTTTTTGAGATATTTAGAAGTTCAGATCTCCTTATAAAACTTTTACACCCTTTACTAATTCATTTTTCAAGTCATTTAATAAACCAAAATAAATAAATGAACTTTAGAAACCTTTACCATTACAACCATTATCTTTACCTTAGCTATCTTCGCCGGTTTTCGCCCTGTGCTTTCATAGGGCTCGCTTGGGGTAGCAGGTGGCTATGATGTGCCATATACAAATCTGGAAGTTCATATATGAGGAAGGCAGGCGTCAGCTTCAACTTCAAACAATCACATCAGGATAACCATTACTGACCATTACCATGATTATTACGAGATTAAATATTATCGTTTAAATATACAGTAAAACCTCGATTTTCGTCGATAACAGACGAAAACTCAGACAAGTTTTTTGCGGAAAAAATCGACGAAAACCGAGGTTTTACTGTATAGGTATAGGAGATTTTCAGCCACATCTAACAATTACAAATCAATAGAACTGGACTATTCATCACCAAAGACTCAATTGTGTCTTTACAAGATTGCAAAAATGAATAAACTGGAACCAATTGAGTATGATGGTACTTAGTTTACAATAGTTGAATAAAGCCAAAGTCGACAGGTATGGACCCTATAAAGCTATACTACTATAATCAGCAGTTACTCAGAAGTAAGAAATACTAAACGATAGTGAGTGTTTTAGTTGAAGTTGTGAAATTACAAACCTTCTTAATCACAGCAGGGGTGGTTGAGAATTTTGATAGCATTTCACAAACTGAATAACACTAAAACTGTTAAGCATGATCCAGTTACATATAATGCTATATTGTTAAAATCAGCACTGAATGTTCCACTAAAAAAAATTGAATAAAATTATGTTTCATGTTTCTTGATTGCTCTGTATAAAAGATAAGTAAAGTTCATTTTTTTTCTATTTTTCAGACTAGATGTTCCTAAACACCCAGTTGTATTTGTCATCCTGGCTTTTCTATAGTTATAAACTATCAAGGCTCTATAAACAATGTCACTGTCAAGTTGACAGTGTCACCAGGTGTCACTATATCACATGATGTAGGTTATGTATATAAATTGTCAATTGTGTCTAAAACCTATTTAAGAAGAACTTACATTTTAAGAAAATTAATACTCGTATATAAAAAAAGTTTTGGTATGCTAATTTTTTTAAAATGCAATTTCTTCTTAAATACGCTTTGGATATAACTGTCAATTAACATGCAAACCTACATCATTTGATGTGGAGACACCGTCATAACTTGACAGTGACAGTTTGTAACTAGAAAAGCCAGGATGACAAACACAACTGAGTGTTTTGGAACATCTAGTTGAAACAGTAGGAAAAAAATAAACTTTAGTTAAAATTTCAGTAATCATTTGTAAAGATTAGAGATCAAAGTTTTATTATTGTTACATTTTTAAAATCAAATGTTTATCAATTATACCAGGGTGGCTTATTATATTTGATGATGTTTTACAAGAAGAAATTGAATAACATCAAAACTGTTTGGTTTAGGTTTCCATCAGTGATGGGATTTTACATGTAAAGAATTAATTGCTTACGTTTGATGTAGAGAATGTAAAGAAATAAGAAGGTGAAATTATGTAATCTCATTAAATTTAGTCTTAATATGGTTGTTTTGTGTAAGTTCCACTTTTGTGTTTTGTTATTAAATAATAAATTCATATGCAGAATACTGAGGTTTATTCACAGTTAGGCTTTTCTTTAGTTAAAATAAACAAAAAATATACTGCTTGTTGAGGGTTGTCATAAAAATATAGCAAACACTGAATCAAATCCTTTAATTATTTTGGTGTCTTGTATGAAGTCTCACTCGTGGAAGTTGTAAACACTTGAGATTATTGAGAAAGGCATTCTTTACATAAACAATAGCCTATATGTAAAGAATAAATTCTTTATACATAAATAATTACGTAAAGAATCTATATAAATTATATGGCACATCACTGGTCTCCTTAAAGATATATCATTGTAATCAGCATTGAAAGAGAAATAAGAAAATAGTGAAATATACAGTGTTCCATTTAAGAAAGCCTAAATTTTATGCGTTATGTTTTTATAGAACACCCTGTGTAGTCAAGAATAATTTTAGAAAGTACCTACAAACAATTCATCACTTTAGAGCGGAACTATCTTTTTAAAGCAACAAATCGTCCTGTACAACTTTTCCTAGTAACAGTTTTTGAGTTTTTGATGTTTCCACAAATAATGACACTAACCTATAAAAGTGAAGCAGATTAACCTGATTAGCCAAAATAACCAGGGAAACAAATGTATTCATGATTGATAATAGTATTTTCATGCTTTATAACTGTTCATGTTAGAAATTAATAAACTCCATCACTGATAACTGATTGCTGTGACAGTAGTTCAGAAGCTTGATGAACTGTCAATATTATTACAGGTTTATTAATTTAAATTTACAGTAGCAGCTTTCAATGGACTTAGCAATTCAGCTCCATTCGGTTCTTAGCTTTCCAGAATTTGTTGTAACTTACTGAACAACATAACCTTTACTTTTAATGTCAAAAATAAATTTGACAGTTCATTATTATGAAATGTCACTTTTGCTTCTGCCAGTTGCATAAAAATATATGCTAAGTCAGAATTCTAGGAAAACTCAGCTTGCTGGAAACTTACAATTAGTGCAAAATAGTGGTACATTCAATACAAATTGCTGAGATAATTGAGTGAATTTAATGCTAAAATATCACAGTAAATGCTCAATTTGTTCTTTTCTTTTAAATCTGTTTGTCAATAAAATGTTCTAAAGAGATTAAAACTTAACTTTCATTGGAAACTAAAAGCATTGAAACAGTATGCTGTTATCAAAGCAAATGTGAGGTTATTTTCAAAAAGTGAATTATAAAGATCAACTCAACCCAATTAGCTATTAAGTTAATTATCGCATCCACTGCAGATCCACAAGACTTAGTATAAATATCCTTCACTTCAATATGTTTACACTCACTGTTGACTTTCACATTCTGATGTCCAGCAAAGGTAAATTACATTACAAAGAAAAAAGACATAAAAACACAATTTCATGTAAGGTAATTTTATTTATATTTTAATGAGAACATGTATAACCTACAAAATACTATGCAAATCTAACAAGAGCAATTAATTTTATTAAAATTGTATTTCGTATTCAAACACAAAATTAATAATGTAATATAGGTACAGTATAAAAAAAGGGAATAACAAATAATTTAAAAATAAGATTAGGAAAATAAATTAATAATGTAAGATAGTTCTTTCCTTTATTGAAGATGTTATTTTAATTATTGTGATAAAATAATAAAAATTATTAAAATTAATGACAATTGTAAGTCATCCAATAGTAATTAACAATCACCCTTTAACTCGTTGAGATACGTACGATTATAATTATTATAGCAATAACAAATGATTAATAACTATCATATGAATGGTTTTTAAATTCCACTAGTTAAAATTGCTTACAAAAATAATTTCGGTATGGGGTAAAATGGCTTCCCTACAGTTAAAAAAAACCATTAAATAATGGATTCTAAAACAACTTTTTAATATCATGCATTAAATTAACCCCTTTAATCATTTTGTGCACCCTTTTCTACTGTTTCATCCCAAAGTCGATTCCACATTTGTAATCGTTCTTTCCAATATTCAGGACCCCTATTATCACCATCAGCAGCCGGTTGTGTATCACTCGTTACAGATGTAGCAGTCTTTTCAGCAACTAATATAGAATAAATGAGAAATTGTAAATATATATTAAAATTAATATTTACCATCACCAGGACCATTACGAGCAAGTTCTACACTCTTTAATCCATTGCTTATGTATTCCTGGAAAACATGACTAGATTTCTGAAGGAACTGATCTATATCAGCATCAGGATGTTGTCTTAGAAAATCATAAAGCATATTAAAACCTTCTTTGGATTCTTCTTTATTGCCAATTTTTTGAAATATATCTGTTAACATTGTGTGAACAGATCGTGATAACGTTTTTCTTGGTTCGATCTTTTCAGACCTCAGTGGGACTTGCTTTACTTCTTCTAACTTTAATGTCTAACAACAAAATTTAAATATAAAATTGTCGATCTTTCAACTTATTTTTAACAGCGTACCTTCAATAACCTCAAAATATAAGATTCTAGTTCAGAATCACTTGTGTTAGGAATTTTTCCAAGATGTAACATCAATTCGCCACCTTTTACTTTTGCCATGGAATGTAAAATGGTTTTGACTGTTCTTAAAGGAGTATCCATTGCTTTGTTTTTCCACCAGCTACTGGGAAAATCTTTTAGAAAGATATGCACTTCGTATAAGACACTATCGTAATCAATTTCCTCAGCCCAGTTAGGCATGATTTTAATTACCCTCCACAGACATTTCATTACTAAATCAGTTAGTCTTGGTGAGCCTTCAGTACTTACACATTCATGTAAAAGTTTAACTAAAGCACTGCAAAATAAGAGACATTATTATTTTATAAATATCAATAAAAACATATTTGTTACCAAATAATACTGGTATGTTCAGATCTTTCAATAATTTTAACACAATGTAAATTAACAACCCTTATGTAAGCTTCACCATTTTGGCAATTTTCTAATTTTGCCTCGACTAACAACATAATTAATTGATTTATTATATTTTTGAGAACTTCAACTGACACTTTGCGCCCTAATCCTTTGTTGTTGTAAAACTGTTATAAAATATTGTTAACGTATTTATCACTAAAAAACAATTTCATTGTGACTTACAGCATCAATAACAGTAAGTAATGCTCTGTATGTTCTTGAGACAGCTGTATTAGTTCCTGGATCTTGTGGTTGTAACAGTTTCAGTTGTGTAGTGATTGCTATCATAAACTGATCTTCATAATCGATTAATGAACTACCCTTATTTGATTGTAAGATTTCTTGCATCTGGTCAATCGCCTAAAATAAAATGATTGTTAAACAAGACTAAACATAATTTAATCATGGATGTACAGGGTGGATCAAATTGATTGTCATCATCTGGTTTAGTATAAATGATTGCAAAAAAAAGTTTTCAGGAGCATAGGCTACTTCTTTATCCTGAAATCAAATGTGAAAACAAATTTTGAATATCATGGCCTGCTTTTGAGATATTGGCAAAAAATCATTTTCCCCCAAAAACAATTTTTCCTTGTATCTTGCTTATTTAAAGAGTTATTAAAGGATTTTACAGACTACAAATCTAATTTCCAACAACATGATATACTTAGTTTTTTCCAACCTTTACTGTTTTTGAGAAATAGCAGGCAAATTGTTTTTTTGTAATGGAATACACAGCTGGTCATGACTTACCCGAAAAGATTATTGTTTGAGCTTTACAAATATACATAGATTGCTATGGTTTTATTGAAAGATTAGATTATAATGTGAATATTTTAAGCGACAGTGAAAATAGCTAAATGCTAGACATAAAACAAGTGAGCATCAAACCATTGGCAATGTGATAAATCCAACATGTTTAACTACTTTAACCATCAATTGTCAGCACAAGATGTAAAACTTAGAAAATGGGAAACAAACAGGCCAACACTCTTTCTATCAAATTTGAAAAAATGAAGCAGATCAACACACCATGGTAAAAAAAAAATTGAAGATAGATAGATCTGTAACTAACAAGACATTAAAGATTCTACAAAATCTTGTGCACTCACGTGTGTGCAAAATAATTTGAGACTTAAAATAAACATTACAAACGACATTATCGCTTAATCAAGAAATTACAAATATAATGTCATTTTTATATTCCAAGTTTCAGAACTTTGCTTCAAAGTCTAAGCATA
>VTPC01000942.1:15116-64531 GCA_011009095.1 Ignelater luminosus
GCCGACTGTTTCCACTTCCCATTAACACCCTGTCTTATATTCATAAATTGACTTTAATTCAAAACATATAAAATACAAAAACAAAAAATTGAAGAAAACCACATAATCTATTCATTCATCGGATTTCCATTATTTAATGTAATCACCTACCTTGTAAGCTGTGGCAAGATCAGGCGAACCCATGCTAATAACATTCTTTTCTAAAATGAGATCCTTAACTAAACGTGGACTTGATTGTAAATGACCAAGGCTTGACCTCGAAAATGACTGGTTGGGTAGAATTGGTTTTGGTGGTGACATGGGCATTACCCTAAAAACAGTTTTTACTTCAAAACCACAACAAAATAAGAACTTTTAATAATTACTTGGCTCTTGCTTCCGATAATGATGGAACAACAATCTCTTCTTTCAAGAAATCCAAATCAAATTCTTGAAGTTTCAATTTTGGAATGTTAGGCTTACAACTATCTAATTCTTTCATTACTTCTGGATCGAGTTTGAACGGACCACTGTAATCTGCATTTTCTTGTGGCAAGTGAGTAGGCAACCTAAAATTTAAATTTTCAAATTGCACTAAAATACAAATATTCGTTCTAGCTTACGTAACACCGGGAATATCATCATCTTCTACAGCATCTTCTTCACCTTCATTATGGCCATTTGTAGTCTCATCCATATGTCGTACAGGAGAAGACATGTTTTCCCGCTGAGATGTATTATTAATATTTACTGTAGATGGTTCCATTCTAGCAATTTTAGGTGATGGTCTTTTAGCTCTTTTAATTCTTTCTTCTAATAATGACATATCTTTATCTGAAATCTATTCCCAAAAAACAAAATATAAAAAGCTAACTATGTATTCATTATTAATATTTACTAACCTGTCCAACCATTTTTAATACTTTTTCACCTACAATGAAATAAGCCTGAACAATGCAATTTAAAGCAGCATTTCGTACAACATTATCTCTGTCAGAAATTTGTTTTGCAACCTCCTTAAGACACACAGCAGGTGAAGGAAGACATACATTCATACCTATAGAAATATTCATACTTTACTCAAAAACCCATTATGTTGAAAAAAAGAAATTACCAAAATCTTCTATTAAAGAACCCATAACTTCTAGACATTCTGCTCTTTGTCGTGCATTTTTGGATTTTAAACCTTCCATTACATAAAAGAATAAACGACTAACGGCAAATACAAGTGAAATTTGTTTAAATAAAGATCGTACACCATTTCTAACAGCATCTTTTGGATCACCAGCCTATTTAAAAAAAAAACAACAGCAAATTCATAAATCTTAATTTTTACACATAGATACACTACCTTTAATACTAAATAAGGAATAAATGCAGAACCTTCATTTTCAAGCATGTGGTATTTCGTTTCAATCAGCATGTTAAATACAGAATGTAGATATTCGAGCGCTTTCAGCAAAACTGAAGGGTTCGTATCAAAAAATCTTAATGTTAACCATTTTAGAATAAGATCTAAATTGGATATGAGAGCCGGCCCATTTCCAGGAAGATCTTCCATTAACGAATCGATGGCTTTAATGTGGTACCTGTAAAATCTTTCTATGTGAAAAGCAGAAAGAAATTTAAATGTTAAATTTTTACCTGAAATCTGAATGAAACATATTTGCTATAAGAGTTTTATTAATATTAGCTGCAGTCATTTGTTCTTTGAGTAATTCTACAAATTCTTCACGTGGGGTAGTAAAATTCCATCTTAAAACCCTTAATTTGTTTTCATCAATTGTTCTTTGATGTTTCATATTATTTACAGTCATAAGTGGAGATGTATCGATATCTTCTTCTTTTTTGCGAGCTGATGATGGTTTTGCCGCAGCTGCTCCACCCTTCATAGAAATAAATTACAGAATTTTGAATCAAATACAAAATACAAATCTTACTTTAGGTTTGACGGCATTTTTAGATGTAGCAACTGGTTTTGTACCTCTTACTGTTTTTTCCTCTACAGGTGCTTGCTGTTTATTCTTTGGTAAAGGTTTAATTGGAAGATTAGGTCTCACTTTATCCAACGCTGCCATTATAACTGTTTTAGAACCAGGCTAATGTACAAAAATAAAGTAGATAATTTAAACAAGTACATAAAATATTGATAAAATCAATTACTTTTAGCTTATCTGTTTGTTTGGACATAGTTTCATAGCTAAGATGTATCATTAACCCTAAAACTGCTTCCTGTGCATTTTTACGAACATCAGCGTTTCTATCCTCTAGATTTCCATATAAATGAGGAATACAAGCCATTAGTTCATCTTTTGGTACAGATTTTACTAAAGAAAAATAATTATTATGTTGTTACATAATTAGTAATAGAATGATTAAACCCTACATTTGGGTAATTTTTCTGCAAGCCATGCCCAGAGCTCACTACGAAGTGTTGGCGATCCATTTTTAAGAGCATCACTTATCAGTTCTCCTTCAAAGAATTCTTTATATGCACAGAGTTCGCCCCATGAGTTCATGCATGAAATTGAAGCTGATCTTATCCATGCTTTATTGTCACCAAGGCCTATATTAATAAAATATTTTTAAATACAATGCTAACTTTCAGATGATTAAAAATAAGAAATGTTTTATAAATTAATTTCATTCAAATTTAAATATTTCTATTTATTCTCTTCACTGTTACTTTGTGGAACTCCATGTTAATAAATTACTATAATACTTATAACATCACTTTATTTGCCTAACTAGCTCTTTAGGGTTAATCTGAATCAAAAATAAAAATGAGCTCGATTTTTATACGTATTTTATTTTGATGTTCTAAACAACAAGTGGAAAATCCAAATCGATATCGTGCTGGCATCACAAGTTCTTTGAGGTTAAAGATCACAAAACATGGTTTTTTGCTAATATCTCTCTTCCTGTTGGTCAGACATCAATTGGGTCAATTCTCCACAAAAAAGGTTTTATACAGTTTTCACGTACAACCAGCCACAATTTGCGCCGCAACCTTCCGCACAATTGCAAAATATTGTTTTCAGAAGTACAGTTTTTTGCAATTGTGCAAAACATAACAGCAAGAAGTTTAAGAAGAATCAGAAGCGGATTTAGGTTTGATTGCGCCCTAGGCCTATTTTGATATGGCGCCTTTTTTGTTTTTTAAAGGTGTATATAAAATATACAAGGTGTTCCGTAAATGCCAATAAAGCTTCAGGTAAACATCTTCTTCTATGAGTGCTTATTGCAAATATGCAAGAAAAAAATTTCTCCTCGCTTTAGTTTTCTTGTACAAGTGGTCAGAAGTTAACATCTTTAATACTATAAATAAACAGAAACCAAAGAATTCAAATGAAGCCATTACGAATTCAACAAATAAATATATTGAAACAACAATTACCGTTGATAAAGCACAGAACTGTTATATTTCTCTTTTTGAAGATGCTGCTAAAAACTAAATTCTTACCAAAAAAAAATAGATATGACAAACAAGCAGATTTTGGGTGCAAATTAGTTGCCAGCAATTCTTTCAAGTTTTGATAATTTTATGGTCCATTATCACTGAATTAAAATTGATAAATCTTTGATTTCTTGCGATACTTTGGTTCCTGTATTCGAATAGTCTTGTATTTGCCTGCAGCAGCGTTGCCAAGTTTAAATTTCTTTTTTTGGTTTGTGTGACAAATTTAAGTACGTTAGAACATTTGTGTTTTCAATTTTGGTATCTTAAGAGTTTGAGGGAGGCTGCTATCTAAAGCTTTATTGGCATTGAATAATAAAAATATAAAAAACAACTGCTGTAGCAAAAGACAAAGAGTTGAGAAAAATCTATTCAATTTTTTTATATTTTTATACATCCCGAAATTTTCAATAACCATGTTAAGATATAATTCTCCGGTGGAAAAATAGTTATTTATGCAACAAGTGAGTAAAGTGTATCTTTCTTACAAGAAGGAAAAATTGCCACACGAGCCGAAGGCGAGTGCACAAATCCGCTGAATGAAAAAAAAGTAATTTTACTCATGATTTTCATACAAGACTTTTGCAGGTTCGTAATAAACATCAAGAACTACCTACTTTAAAAACAGCTTTTTCTTTGAAAACATTGATATTAAATGTAGAATTAGTGTGTATTATAGCAACGGCAACCTTCTATGTTTTGTGTTTAAATATTTTGCGTTAAAAAAATGACAGGCTAGGAAACTTTTCACGCTTCTAGCGCAATGAAAGAAATGCATTCTTTATAAACAAAAATTAATGAAAAATGTTGCACTTTTTTTTAACGAATGTGAAAAAATAATATTTTTGAAACATTTCTAAACTTTTTTCATAGTCACCGGGAAACTTCATGAATTTCAAATTTTTATCGTCTCTCAAATTTTGTCGTCTTTCAAATTTTGCGGCGCTTCAGATTTTGGTGCCCCTCAAATTTTGCCGCCCTAGGCCAGGGCCTCGCGGACCTAAGCTTAAACCCATCACTGAGAAGAATCGTAATTTCATTTACTTCAGGACCCATATTTTTTGGGAAAGTTGTTCAAAATGACGAGTAAAACTTCTCTTAAAAGTTTGTGAATGTTTTTGATATTACCCTGGGGAGTAAGTAAGTACCTCAAAGATGGTGTGGAAACTAATAAAGTATTGTACAGGGTGAGTCAAATTGGTTGTCATCATGTGATATCTGGGTTAGTATTAATAATAATGTGTTAGAGAATAAGAACAAAAAATGTTATTCTATTTGTATTGTGCATGTATGTTTTGTTTGTTTTAGTTAATGTGCATGCATGATATAATCAAGTAGTGAAATGTCAATAAATGTTATGTTATGTTTTTTTTTTCAATTGTGTATGTGCGTATTAAATTAATAAAACCGATATTAAATTATAACATAATGAAAAACAAATATTTTCAACGAACTCCGATAGGAGTCGTTACTGAATCTGCAAAGTCTGTCTGTCTGTCCGCATTTTTTTCAAATTTTAAAATTTTGACTTCAGATTTGGATTCTACATCAAAAACTAAAGACAATGTGGTGTCTTAGTTTTTTGATATCTTTTTTGGGAACATGGTCAAAATGGCCGCCAAGATTTAAAAAATTTTCAAAACTTTTGTTTTTACTTTAGAATCATATTCTACATCAAGTTTTTGACATCACCTCAGGAACATGGTCGAAATTTAAAAATTTCTTAAAACTGTTGCTCAAATTCAATAACAAAACTGAGTTTGTTGTGGTTATGCTTTGCATTCTCAGATGTTTTATCCTGATATCAAATGCGAAAACAATATTCAAAAATATCATGGCCTACTTTTGAGACATTGGTAAAAAATGATTTTTCCCTAAAAACAACTTTTTTTCATATCTTGCTTATTTAAAAAGTTATCAAAAAATTTTAAAGATTTTTACTATAAATTTAATTTCCAATAATATAACACAACTAGTTTGTTTTTCAAACTTTACTCTTTTCAAAAAATAGCAGGCACTCTGTTGTTTTGTAATGGAATGTAAGTTGGCCATGACTTACCTTAAAAAGTTAATTGTACAAGATCGCTATGGTCGTTTTAAAAAATTAGATGCTAACCCATTAATGCCGTCTGTCCTCAATTGAGTACACTCATATTTTTCTTGATTGCAACTAAATTAATGTCGATTTCTTTGATATCTAGGTATAATACCACTCTAAAGATGTCACTACTTCATTTTCAATAAAAAGATTTCTACTTCTTGAAATTATGTGTTCACACTGACAGTGGAGTTTGAAAAAATATTAATAAATGTTATGATACTGTTCATCACAAGAGCTTACATATGTAAAGGCTGATTGACATTATGCCTTTTTCTACCCACCTTTTAGAATCAAATTTGAATCTAGTTTTATCCTAGAATACAACCTAGTTTCGAACCAAGTTTTGGCCATTTAACATGAAGTTTATGGAGGTTAATTTTCCCAAGTTCATTGGACAGTGCTACTACACCAACCTACAAAGTTTTGCACGTTTTGCATTTTATTTACCTTAACCTCAATTTATATCTGTTTTTATAAAAAGTTTGTGTTTACAGCCAACTGCTATTCGTTTGTTTACATGTTACAATGTTGAATAAAAAAGCTAAAAAATCATTCCATTATCGTAACAGTTGAAACATCATTTAGTGTGCAAGTCTAGGATAAAATTTAGCATCAAATCTAGTTTTCAATCTACTTTTTAAGCAGTTTTTAGGATAAAAAAGGATGGCGTTTCACATTATACAGAACCATTCTAGACGTCTAGGTTCTAATTTATAGCGAAAAAAAGGTTGAAAATAGGATAATGTCAATGAGCCTTAAGAGAACCAACCTATACTCTGTTTGATAGAGATCACTCTCTTTGTAATGAAAATTATTCAAAGGTATGGTATATTTCTCTTATCTTTCTTTGACCTTATTCATTTTATAGATGACAAATGATTTGAAAGAGCTAAATCCAAAACAAATATTTGAAGAGTTCTTCAATGATGATGTCATGGACCTCATCGTTCAGCAAAGATTTATGCTGCTCTGCAAAATTCACACAATCTGCCAGCAAAATATGTTCCTTTATTGGCATACTTCTTCTAACTGGTTACAATAGTGTTTCCCAGGAAAGAATGTATTGGTTATATGATACGAAAAAATCTCACAGTAAGAAGTATGGGCAAAGACCAATTTTACAGATAAAGAAGTTTTGCACTTAGCAGACAATGGTAAAATAGGTAACTCAACAGACCAGATGTATAAGCTTACGCCTGATGAATTTGCTTATTACAAACTTGTGCCAATGGGGGGGGGGGAGGTGGTCTTTCATACCGATTTATCGATTGATAAATCAATGATTAAATATTTTGGAAGTCAAACAATTTTTAAAAGGCATAAGAGCTACTAGAACAATTCGAGAGAATAGAATGAAACAATATCTACTTACAGAAAAAAAAGAATTGTTTAAAAACAAATGAGGTTTTTATGATTGAAGATTTGCTACAAATGGTAAGATCCTCTGAGTAAACTGGAAGGATAACAGCATTTGTAGCATTATCCCCAACTATGATTTTGTCGAATAATTAGGTAAAGTTAGGAGGTGGTCCAAACAAAACAAATGTAAAATTTACGTTGTTCTATCTCATCTATTTAACACCTACAATACTGGTATGGGAGGTGTTGATCTTTTGGATCAATCAATTCCAACTACAGAGTAGCAATTAGAGGAATAAAATGGTGGTGGGTAATATTTACTTACGTATTGAGAGAAACTGTTTTGAAATATTTCATACAAAAATGATATAAATTATTTACTATGTATTAGTCTTGACTTACTCATTTAAAATTTAGCTTAATAATAAAACCTAATTTTTTGTACATTTTGTGTTTCTCTTATTTGTCCTTCATGATATATGAACTTTTGTAAAATTTCAACTACCATTTGCATTTAGGCATTAATTTAAGTGGCAGCTGAATGCTAGACATAAAACTAAGCATCAGAAAAAAATAGTAAGCAATGTAATAAATGCAACATGTTTAACAACTTTAACCATCAATTGTTGAGGCTTAATGTCAACAGAACATGTAAAGTAATTTTTTTTTACTTTTCAGCCTAGGTGTTTTTAAACATACAGTTATGTTTGTCACCCTGATTTTTCTAGTTTCAAACAATTCAGATTCTAAATAATGTCACTGTCAAGTTAGCAGTGTCACCACATCAGATGATTAGGTTATGTATGTAAATTGTTAATTATATCCAAAGTGTGCTTAAGTTTGCAATTACATTTTAAGAAAATTAACATCAAATAGTTATTTGTGCAACAAGTGAGTAAAGTGTATCTTTTTTTCACGAGAAGGAAAGCTTGCCGCACGAGCCGAAGGCGAGTGCGCAAATCCGCCGAGTGAAAAAAAGTAACTTTACTCATGAATTGCATACAAAACTTTTTTCACGTTCGAAATAAAAATCAAGAACTACCAACTTCAATAACAGCTTTTTATTTGAAGACATTGATATTAAATGTACAATTAACCGGATTAACAATTTGAAGTTTAGAATCTGAAACAGGATTTTCATCTACTGAAACTCCATTAGTGTTACAAGAATTGATATTTATAGACTTCTCAACCACTGAAAGAACATTATCGTTGATATTATTCGCGCTGAAGCTTGCTGGATTGGAAGTATTTCGGAAACTTTGTCCTCCTGTGAAGATTTTATTCGCGCAGTCCATTTTATTTTGAATAGACTCATCAACATATCCTTCCGCAACAGCATTTGATTTCCAACCGCCGTGTTTTTTCAGCTGAATTAGGTCTCCTCCAGAATCTACTAGTAAAGACGCGGAAAATCGTCTAAATGCATGTCCAGTATAATGGTCAGGATTTGGTAAACTGAGGTACTTAGCAACAATCGACGGAATTTTAGAAAAAGTATTTATACCCACAACTTGGGTTTTGCAATTACCGTTTCGAAATTGTAAGAAAAAGTGATTACTTTTTACGTTCTTTGGTCGCTGGGCTTTATATTTCCGGTAAATTTCGATTAAATTTAGGTTTTTCTGAGTTGTTTCGGCAATTACGGTAAATCGTCGTTGAATATGTGTTTTTGAATCCGGAATAGTAATGATCAACACAGTTCCGGTGTCATTAATATCTTCCAAAGTCATTTTATACAGTTCTTCACGACGAAGGGCTCCCGCGATTCCAAATATCAAAGCGACCTACAAACGACAATACATCATTATACGCATAACAGAAAAATTTGCATTACCTTGTGCATTAGAAAATGTTTATCGGGAGCATCTTCGAGAAATTTGTACACTTCTTCCCGGGAAAATGTTTTTGACTTTCTGGGTTTATAACCAACCGACTTGTTTTTTAACTAAGCGATTAGTTTTGAGTATTTACTTATATCCACATTGTTATTTATTAATAGTGTAGACTTTAGTTTAGAGTAAGTCGACCAAAGTGTTGGCGACTTCCACCGTTTTGACTTTTCTTCAAAGTAGGCTAATAAAACTCTTTCAGTAAAACTACAGACTTGTTTTTCATCTCTCCATTTCATAAATAAGTAGTATTCTTTTAAATATTGGCTCTTGGATTTTCCCGGTAATAGATTCGATGTGGCCGTACTTGCCGCCTTGACAATTTCTTCAGGGGTGCACGAGAAACTTTCATCGCTGTCCGATTCCATTGTGCGAGCATGCAAATTACCACAAAACACTGAGAAAGAAAAAACTAATACGAACACTCAAATAAGAACTAACTTGATGCGTCACATCGATGCGTTCTAATTTCTGACAAATGTCAGTGTGTATCATAACAATGGCAAACAATGGCAGCCTTCTATGTTTTGTGTTTAAATATTTTGCGTTAAAAAATGACACGTTACGATACTTTTTTTCACTCAAATGCGTGAAAAGATGAACCGTTATGGCACTTTTTTTCACGCTTCTATTGTGATAAAACAAACGCATCCTTTATAAACGAAAATTAATGAAAAATGTTGCACTTTTTTTAACGAACGTGAAAAAATACTTTTATATGTTGACTTTCTTAACTTGCAAATTCTTCTTAAATACACTTTGGATATAATTGACAATCTACTTACATAACCTATATCATGTGATGTGGTGACACTTGTCACCTTGGCAGTGGCATTATTTAGAGCCTCAATTGTTTGCAACTAGAAAAACCAGGCAAACATAATAATGTTTTAGAAATATCTAGTCTGAAAAATAGAAAAAAATGAACTGTAAAACATAGTTTTCATAAGTCAAAAATGGAAACAGATTGGCACACTTTGTTATCAAGTTAAAAAAAAAATAAAGCAGATCAATATACCATGGCAAAAAAAACTGAAGACATTAAAAATTCTACAAGATTTGTGTGTGCTTGCATGTTTGTAAAATAATTTGAGACTTAAATAAACTGAAATATTTATCAAGTTTAATAGTCAATCTGTTTGTTTATGATTGCTAAAATGTAAAAATGTAATGTGGTTGTAGTGGTCATAAAGTGATTTATGTTCTATTAGGTGTTTTGCATAATTAGATTTGTTTGGGTTTGTTTGTAACATACGTGTTCTTTGTACCTATCCCCAAAATCTGTAAGTGTTTAACCAATGTATACAGTTGCAAAGTGAGCAGATTAATTTGTAAATTCCTGATTTCATGATGTCGTGTGTTGTCTTTAGCATTCAATAAAGTTCCTAAAGTGTTGGTATTAGTTTAGAACACTACTTTGTATTAATTTGTTTAAAATCCCAACGATTTTTTTTGAAGGTTTTCCAAAGTATGATATGCATACGTAGACGAGATGTTAACTGGATAAATTTTTTGAATGGTTAATTTGTAATCTCTGTGTTTGATTAAAATGCCAATCATATTCAAACTGTAGCTGTTTTAATGGTGGTGTCACTGCTTCATATATCAATGATTTCTATATAGCTAATTTGCCAGTTTGATGACATGCATCACTTAGAATGGAAAATATCTGCTTGTATTGGTTTTCTGTGTAGAGAAAATTTGAATTTGTTTTTTCATCGGGCAAATAAAGTAAGGTTATAAGTATTTCTGAAAGCACTGTTTTAATTGAAATGCTTTCTAATTCTTGATAATAAACTTCCTCAGAATAAAAATACAACAATAACTAACCTTGTAAAAATCCTGGTAGTAATACTCGAACATATTGTCTACAAGGTTGTCCCATCACTGTTGCAATATTTTCACAAATATTAAGAGCTGTTTGTGCAATTTTACCATTACTATCAACTAAGCGTAATGCAAGAGCTTGAGGTAAATCACCAATACTTGGTTTAATAAGTTTTGCTTCAGATATAATTGTACTAACTTTTGTGAGCGCTTCATTTCTAACTTTCCAATTTTTATCAGAAATTTCATCAATAAGAGATTCAGTAATTTGTGAACTTATATCAACTCTTGGAAGTAAATCTTGTATGTTAGTTGTTTCACACGGTGCTGCTTCATTATCCTCTTCTTGATCTAATGTATCTGCACTGCTTGCCAACTTAATTATTCCTAAATACAAAATTATAGTAACAAGAAATAATAAAATTAACTAAGGAAAAAAATACCTCTCGTTGGAATTGGAGGTTTTTCATTTTCATATTTTTCGAATTCAGCATTGATTTGATCACGAAGTGCAGGTTTCTCATTCTCAAAGAACATAGTTAATGAAGATCCCATATATAAGTATAAAGTGCCTAATAGTGTTATTGTAGCTGTACGTACTGCCGGATTAGATGAAGCTAAAGCTTTTCTAGAATCTTCTATCAACACTTTTGCATTTAGATTTCTATATTATTAAAACAAATAAATTTAATATAAGATAGCAACGCTTAAGAAAAATACTAACCCAAAACCAAAATCTTTGATAGCATTTGACAACCAAAGTAAAGATTCCTGCAAGACTTTAGGACTTTTTTGGGCAAATGCAAATTCCATAAGTGAAGCAGCAACATAATCAAATTTTGTTGCTTCTGCTATTGCTAATAAAGCTTCACCAGCTGTTGAACCATTTTTAGGATCGCCTAATTTTTCTGCTATGTCATTTACACATGCATCTGCGGTTGTACTAAAATAAATAATTTCTATATATTTATAAGAGTTACAGTTTCATAATTAGACTTACGTGGAAAATGGACAATTTTCAGCTAAATACTTTACAGCATCTAACCGAGCTTTTAATACTTGAAAGTTTGTATCTTTTAACCCTGGTTTTCTATTGAGTGTACGAATAAGAGCTTGTGTAGGTAAACTACTAGCATCTAATGCTTGTACTTGACTCATAAATTCTTCTACAGCTGCTAATCTAAAACAAAAATAAAATTTAGAATGTTTTTTATAATATTAATTTTTTAAGGCAAACCTATTTTTCCAATTTCCATCTACTAATCCATTTACAGTTTCAGTCTTAATTAAATTATTTACTATCTCTACTGCTTCTTCATCACTGAGATCTCTTTCTCTTGGTTTTTCATTTATTGCCTTGTTGGATTTTGACTTAACAATTGTTGCTGATCCTGATGACACAACTGCAGATGATTTTTTCTTTGTTGGACCACTAGCTGAATTTGTGAAAAACATAATTATGTAAATAAGTAAACGCATATTTGAAAATATACTTTATTAATAAAATTTATGAAAATAAAAAGAATTATATCATTGCCAAAATTGATAAAATTGAAATGTTAGAAACTTTTAGAAATTCTCAAAATTTATTAGCAATTTATCAAGATCGTGAACCCTTTCAAAGAAATCAAATTTAAATATTCAATATAGAAATTTCTAAAAGTTCATAACTCTTCAAATTCTTCACTATAGTAATAATCCTTTAAAATATTCAAAAAGTACTTGTATTATGTAAACTTTTTGAAAATGTTCAGTGCTTCAAATAACCATGATCCAAAAGTTCCTAAAATGAACCCAAAATTTCAGAAATATTGTGTTATATTTACCTACTTATTGAGATTTTTAAATATTCAAATTTAAAAAAATTAAGAAAAGATGGCAAAGTGTTATGCATTCTGAAATGTCTTATCAATATACTAAGATAACATAAAATTGCACTAATTAATTTCTAACAACTTACCAGTTGTAGGCCGCTTTGCTGCAGGCTTAGCAGTACTACTACTAGATTTTTCTGTAGGTTGTGATGGTGACGCAGTTTTAGATGGTACAGAGGCAGCCCTTTCCTTTTTAACACCAGGAGTCTTCACACTTATTACAGCCTTTTCACAACACTCTTTAATTTTTGTCATTTTCAGATTATCCTTTTCTAATTCAGCTATAAATGGTCCGATTGCTCTTTCACCAACTAACTTCATCAATGTTCCAAGAGCTTCAGATGATGATTCTCTAACAGTTGGATCTAAAATCACAATTATTTCCAGATAACTAAATTCTTATTTTCTTTAAATCTCCTTACCTGGTTCATTTATATTTTTAATAAGTGCTCCAGTGTAAGCTTTCAAAAGTTTTTTATTCAAAGAAGCAGCAGGAGTTTTTGTGAATGCTCTTGCTAAAAATAGTGCTGTTTCTGATTTTACTGATGGATTTTTATTATTCAATGCTTCAATGACATCATCCAAAATTGATTCGATTGTTACCTATACAAAGAACAAGGAAATGAAAAAACATTCATCGATAAATGACATTGCAAAATTAACATACAGACTGGTAAGAAGCATCTATGGCATCTCTAACAGCTACAACGACATTCTGTTTTTTTTCCTTAAACTTTTCTAATAATGCAGGAATAACGAAGGAAGCATATTGTTGAAAACGTTTTTTCAGTCCACTTGCTAGTGCAGCCAAACATTTGCCAGCTAATGCTATAACGACTACATTTGAATCTTTTTGGATAATCTAAAACAAAATTGATCTTGATGAAATAAAGTAAAGTATTCAAACACACCTAAAATTTCTAATAATAGTGTATTTTGATACAAGTGTGCTGTCATGCCACATTTGCACCTTAAAAGTGACAGCATATGTGAATCGAATTTTGAACCTTCACAGTGTTCAGTGGTGGAATACCCTGCTCATGTCTTATTGGCCCACAAATGAATTCGTGGTGTAACAAGAAATTACAAAATAGGGGAGGATTAGTTATATGCTACTTTTTCATTTATGTACCTCCCAAAACAATTATTACAAAAATTGCATTTTAAAACATTAATGTCATTTGATAATCAATAAAAGTAGTTAAAATAATTCTAAAGTGTTTGTGTTTACCATGAAAAAAGGTTATGACAAAAAAAGTTTGTTAATTAGAAATTCTCAACATAAATGCCAATAACAGTTCTATGATGAGTGTTCAAAAAGTCCTGAACGATTGTAAAGGATTAAACATAATATGTCTTTAATCATATTCATATCATGTCATGTCATTAGTTGTCATTTTTTACATCGCAATTAGACGCAAGAGTTATTATAACATAAGTAACTCCTATGGTTAGACGATGGCATTTATAAAAAAAAATATTGGGTTAAATTGAATCACGTCTAAATGCTATTAACTTGTTTTAATTTTATTTAACTTAATGTTAAACTGGATTTACAAGTTTTCAAGACGGGATATTTATTTCTACTTATATAACATTTTTTGCAATAGTTAAAGCAGTTAACTCAAATAACCAACCTAGTCCTAATGAATTGCAGGGATACTTAGATCGCCACCAGCTGCAGACACTCGATGATAGTAATATAATTCTGTAATAGCAACAAAATTCCAAAATGACTAGTTTAGAAGGGAATTTCAAGCAATCAAAGTTGGTAATGTTTCTAAATTTTAGTGGTAATTTAGAAGAAAACGTTACAGAATTTAGCAAAAGTTTTCTTATTTTAGATGACTTACAATTAGTAAGGTTTTAAGAAACTTATTAAGGCAGTTGCATGGTGTGACAGTTCTGATACTCTTCTGCATTGCTACAGTGCCTGGAGCGGTCAAAATGTGAAAACCTTGGAATACAGTTACAGAAAATACAATTTAATGAATATATAGGGAATGTGTAGTAAATAATACAAATGAAAATGTTTACCTATTAAAAATTTGTGTTTTTTATTTTAAAATAAAAAAATTGATAATTTCGATAATATATACAGGGTGTCCCTAAACTGCATTAAAAGCTTCAGGTAGTCTGCTTCCTTAATCAACTGTGATGACAAAACTTTAAACGCAAACTCTCTTAACACAGTTGGTATCTTCATAAGAGCCAAACAAAGAAACATAAGCTTGGCAACGCTGCTTAGTCCCCAAAAACGGGGTAACCTTTACAGTCAGAGATGGCGCCAAATCAAACATCTGATTGCAAAAGAAAAATCATATCGGGTTAGCTTTTGAAATAATTTAAATCTAAAGCAATCTAAAGTAGCTACTTATGTAAAAAAAATTACATTTATGAAAAACACTACATTTTTAAAAATTAATTATTTATTTGTAATTGAAGTCAAATATCAGTGGTACCTGTACGTTTTGTAACAATAAAATGTATTTAAACTTAAATGACGGTACATGTCGCTTTTTTACTGGTCGTGGCCTACTTCCATTCAAATTATGAACTGAAAAAATATCCCCAGATTCTGTAAGCCTTTGACGTGCATTTCGAATAACATTATGACTTGGATAGCAACTAATAGGAAAACGTTTTGCATAAAGCCTGACAGCTTCATTGTAATTTCCATTACATTGCCTAAGAATCAGAATCATTTATTGCATACTCCATAACAAAACTAAAGAGAAACCAAACTATAAAACTGAAATACAAACTAGGATTAATACATACAAAAAAAAAGTTTTGTATTTTAATAAATACAATAGAAAATACTTAAGGAATAACTCAACAACAAACTGCAACTGCTCAAAAAAACTCAAATTACGAAAAGCATATGTAAGGCCAGCTAACCACAGATGTCAAAATGTGACAGATGAATGATGATGTAAACAATTGTTTAGATTCATCCAAGTAAACAGTGTTTGCATGATTGCTGCATCTATTTTTACTAAAACTCTTTTTCTTAACACCCTCTCTAAAAAGAAAACGTTAATAGTTAATGCACTTATAGTGATAATCTTTTCTTCTAATAAGTTCACCTATTGAATTGGTAAATGTTCCGTTAGATTGAATTGCGTGATATCTTGTAATTTAATGTTAAAGGCGTTAACTTCTTCATCGTGGTACAAGAAAACTAAGTGACAAAGGAAAATTCTGGTTGTAAATTTGCGTTCAGGCCTCATAAAGGAAGACGTCTACCTGAAGCTTTTAACGCAGTTTACAGGCACCCTGTATACTATAATACAGATTAGGCTTTATAATATTTTTGCATGTCAAAATTAGGTAAATGAACATATTTATATAGGGATAGCAATTGTAAAAAAAGAAGTAAAATATGAAAATTTGGATAAAAAAGAAAATTATTTATAAAATATTTATTTATTTAAACAAATTTTACATTTTCTTACAAATTAAACATTTTCTTCGATTTCACCTATTTTTATAATAGGTGAAGTACTAACGCAATTATTTCCATTGCACTGTAGACATGCTATACTACAGCATAAGCCACTCTTCTGCTGTCAACAGGCAGCTTCCACATCCCTTCTTACAATTACAAAATAGCATTTTCAGTAAATTATCCAGAGCTGGTAATTGATTCAAAGTTATTGGGATGAACATGTTACAGGAATACTTCCATTCCCAATTTTCAATAATTGTATCATTCCCTAGCCATATCTGGATTTGCAGGTAAACCCTATTTAGGTGTTCAAATGCTACATCAGATGCAGGAGCTAAAGATGACAAAAGAACACTTGTATTTTTGGCTGTTGCTTTTACAAAAGAATTGAACCTCAGAGACATCACAGCCAAAGTAATATGCAGCGGTGATAGAAATGATCGAGGTCGTATTACTGATATTATAGCATGCGCCATAGATTTACATTTTTTCTCATAGTTAGGAATAATTTCTGCTTTGTTTTTCTTATCTTTTAAGATTATTTCCGACAGTAAAAACTTTAACGATTTTGGGATTGATTTATCAATATCTTCAAGCATTTTGTCACTTGATGGATAATTTTCATTATCGTAGACTCGAGTTCTTATGTGCCTTCTAATAATTTCACTAGCCGCTTTTAATATCTGAAATGCCTCTTCTTCTTTATTATTACATCTTTGTACCAATTTTCTGTTAATATATCATGGTTTATTTTTTTAAAACATATAATGGTATTCGCTCCAAATTTACTTGAAATAACAATATCGTGAAAGTGATCTATTGGTCGTCTTTTAATAGTTTTTTTTCACCCAGAATATGCTCAGTAGTTATCACATTTTTCAATTCTTGCATGGTAAATTGGAGTTGTTATTCTCTTCTATGTACTTACATATTTGTTCCATTGCTGTATCTATCATCAAAATTCTAGGATTAGTTTTCTTTTCAACATTACTCAGGTGAACAGAATTTTTAAGCAAATTATAGCAATGCTGCATGATACTTTGCTTCAAGTATCTGTAGATCTATTATACCAGAAATTCTTTTATGAATTTCTCAACAGTAATCATTTTTCTAAACGGCTAGAAAAATAGTACTAACATAAGAAATTTGTCTTCGTCGATCTTGATTCAATTTTGCTTCCTTTGCCTTATCAGCTTCTTGCCCACAAATGAAACAGTTATTTTTCCAATCAGTCAGAGAAATTATTGCTACTTTAGAGGGTTTTTCTCAGAGAAGAAAGTGAAGTTTGATTTTGATTTTTTTTTAAACATTTCAATGTATTTCTTATTAATATATTTCTGAGGGCGACTCGAATGAGCATAAACAAATTCAGTTTGTAAGTGAGGTAATAATCCATCCTCCATCCTGCTCTAGATCCCTATGACCCATACCATAAACTGGTTTCTTTAAAGATGTTCCTCAATGTCTATTTAAGTGAAACTTCACGTATATATAAAAAAAATTTACAATTTAAAACAAAATTATATGTCCAAATATTAATTTTTTATGGTTATTTGTTTAAACAATAAAAAAATTTGAAAACACAAAAAAATTTTTGGTAAACGTTTCAAGTTTTAGTATAAAAAACAAAATCCCATTGGCACCATATACATTCATTCACTGTAACTGTATTTCAAGGCCAAAACCCCCAGATGCTGTATTAATTAGACTAGCTTGCAGCATCTTCTCATTGGGTGCATTCAAGGATGCTCAAAGAGTGTCGAGAAAAATCAGCCTGTAGAGTTGCAATTATTTCTTTATATATTGATATTATCGATAACGATATTTCATTAAATTGATATATTGATATAATTGATTTTATCGATATTATCTGTGAGATATTATTAATAACTAATGATATTGCTGGTATTATCAATGTTATTGGTATGTTACTGCTGTTATTGTGGACAATCAGGCTTGGTAATATAATAAGACACCAAGTATGGTAATATTAAATATCCCACCTCGATTACAGAGGATTTAACTACCAGGGTGTTCTTGCTAGCTAAATAAAGGTAAAGATATCTTTCAAAATAACATCATAAAATTGTGCAAATCTTTAGCTTCTTGGTCAAAAATTTTTAATGGGGAGGAGGCTTAAGCGGTACATCATTAGAAAGACCTTTGCTCCAAATTGACCGAATTTAAAAATTCAAATGAGGCAATATGGAGAATTGAATGGCCCTTCTAATAATGTGCCATTTGAGCCCCCTCCCCATTAGAAATCTTTGAGGAGTTGACGCCCCCCCCACCCCTAGAGGGTTGATTGTACATCCCTACAAAATCGACGTGCTTTTGCGTTTTTTCAAAAAATTATTTTCGTGGTAGTTATTCAGTCTGTTTCATTTTCGATGAGTCACCCTGTATAAAAAAAGATTACTGACCTAATGCCAAAAACCAAATAAATAACAATACTGTAGAGAAATTTCATGTGAAAAATTTTGTTGTTGCATCACTAGTTGCCAAGTTAATCTATCAAACCATTTATTCATGTTATAGCACAGGCATACAATCGTACATTACATAATACAGTATAACTAATAATATACATCTCATTGTAATAACATCATGTATAATATATCATAATTCGTTAAAATGACCGTTTAAGAATTCATCATGATTATAATAAACATTTTCCATCAAATATTTTTTTTACATTTAGATTTAAAGGCAGGCTCTTAACTGAGCTTGGTAATTTATTAAAGAAAAGCAAACCATAATAATTTTTACAGTTCCTGCTTTTGTTAATTCTAGTGAATTTGATGACAATTTTATCATTGTTTCTTGTGTTGTGCTCATGCATGTCTCTAATTACTTCATACTGGGTAATATTTCGTTTCACCTACACAGCATACTGCAATATGAATAAGGAGGAGACAGTTAGTATACCATACTCTTTGAATTCACTCCTTACATCTGCCCTATATGGAGTTTTGGATATTACTCGCAAGGTTAAAAACTTGGTTAGCTGCTAGTAAATGTTCCCAACAGATTAACGCACATAAAACATAAGCCATTATTAAGGAATGAAAATGCTGTTTTTAACACCAGATCAGGAACTGCACCATTAAGATTCCTAAATAAAAATACATTTTTTGATATTTTATTATTTTTTTTTGTAATCATAATCATATAATGTATTTAACTTAATTGAGGATCTATAAGCACCCTCAAGAATTTTGTCCTTAATGGATTCTCAAAGTGTTGTACCTCTCTTAAGGAGAATATCATTTTGTGTGCTTTGGTTTTGTTTAACCCCAAATCCTGTTCTGCAAACTATTGCTTTCCCTTGGACTCTGTGTAATCATTCCTTTTATAAGTAGATTTTCATTTTTATTTATTAAAGTTAATGTCGTATAGTTCGCAAATATAACTAAATACACACGACTGGCATTTTTATAATTTTGCAAACTCTTAAAAATATCAAATTTTGCCATAATATATTTAATCATTTCAAATTCATATTTAATTTAAAAATAATGTCCACATTTGTAAACTATCTGCTAAATAAATCAATCAAGAGTTATATTTTCTTTTCAGAAATCTAATCTATAACTTTAAATATTTAATTAAGTATATTCTTAGAAACCACCTGTTCTGTCCGTGACCTAGTCTTCAATTAGATCATCATTTGCTAGTTCATGTTTTTTAATTATTTCAATGCCAGGACACATTATTACACGAAGATTACCTTTTTTAAAGCCCTAATTAGGTCTCCATAATCACCATTTTCTAATTTCGGAGCTTTGACAAGATTCTCAAGTGCTTCCAATGACTCTTTCCTTTCTTGCCATTTTTTGGCTTCAAGCTGTTCATAGAAGTTCTTGGGCAATTTTGAAAGTATATCAACTGGATCAGCTATATCATAAGGATCTACTTGTTGTTCACCAGCTTCTACTTCATCTTCCTCATCATCTTTTCAATTAAAAAATGAATAATAACAACATTCTAGAACTAATTAAGTAAATAAAGTACCTTCTACATTAGCAGATTCGGCAGCTATCTTGGCTTGTTTCTCCTGTTGAGATCGAATATATCGAGTAGGTATTGCTTTTTGACCTTCTATTTTAGAAAATTCAGTTTCCAATTCTGTTACTTGTACTGGCTGTAAATTATTTAGTTGTGATCTAAAACATGATATCAACCATCAAATTAATTGATCAATTAATTAAATCATACTTACCTTAAAGCAGGCCCGATCCATCTATAAAGTTCTACAACCATTAAACGAGCCTCATCTCGAATACCTTTATCACGTTCAGCAAACAAAGTTGGTATCTTTTTAATAAGGGGTTTAACATTAATAATCTTACTACCAAATTCTTTTAAAGCAGCAGTTGTTGCGTTAATGCATGCAGCTACAATTTTGGGATTCTTCTGATCCATTCCTTTAATTAATTCCTCTTGTACTGATTCATATTTTTCTATTTCCACATACATTAATGTAATCTGCATGGCTAATTCTCTTGTTTTTGTTTTGGGAGCTGCCATACATTTTGAGACTACACCAGACATAACATCGTTTGCTGTTTTCCCAGCTCCAGCATAGTTTTCTACAAATGCAAGTGCTGCTTCTAAACCTTTTTCTTGACCCATTGCATTACTGTCCACCACAAATTTTTTAATAAGGCCAGTATATTTTCCAAACTCTGGTGATTTTTCATCGTCAATTTGTTGGAATAGCTTTGTTACTTCTTCATATCCATTTACTCTTGCTTTCCACAATTTATGAACACAGCGATCTTCTAAGGATAATTTCTTCCATTCATCTTCTTCCATTGCCATTTTTATCTATAATCTGATAAATTTTGAACTAGTTGGGTGTTATTTTCTAGAATTAAGGTTGTTATGATTCTTCTTATTAATATTAGGATAGTGGTTTAGTAACAGATTTATCAGAATCATGAATATTAGAAAAAAACAAACCGTTTGTTATAGTTCAATAAATTAGAGCAACAACCTACATAGAACGGTAATGATTCATGCACCTGCCTTATTAGGAATAAACACAAAAAAAAATAATACAACATTGTCAATGAAAATCAATAAGTATTTACGTACCACAAAAGTCTGCTGGTCTTCCAAAAGTTGTAAATAACGATTACTCGAAATGAAGTGATAGCAATTCAGATTTACATAAATATTAAAAAAATACTATAAAACACATAAAACGGGTATACTGAATGCTATGTTGCAATTCTTCAAAATGTCCGATTTAAAAATTATCCCCACCACTTACAAATTCAACGGTAATTTTAATAATTATTCAATAACCCTACAAGATAATCTTCCAAATAATTTTGAATTGCTATTTTGCAACTGACTCCTATGGAATTGACTCACATCACTCCATTTTCTGGTCAAATAAACGTTGACCAACTGCCATCTGTCAAAATTTGGGATTGATTTAAATTAAACTACCAATCAGATATGTTAGATGCGAAATCAGAAGTTTGATTGGTCTTTTATTGTTGATGCAGAGACACAATTTAAAAGCAGTGGCGTAACAAAGCCTGACAGTTTAATTACCACACTTTTTTCAAAAAGTAGAAAGATACAATAAGAATTAAAATTCCTAAGTAAGATATAAAAATGTACTTAAAGATTCTGTTTAAAGAACTAATTTATACAAGACTTTTTTTAGTTTGAATTCCTGTCTACCACCTATTTTATGTTACCACTATGTATAAAAATGACGTTTACCTCGTTGTTTAATCAGTTGTGGCGCTAGTATCGCTTCGCCACGTAAGATTGACAATGACAACCAGAAAAATGCCATGTTATAATTTCATACAAAAAAATGATCATTTTTGTTAGTTATTTGTAAATAGTGTAAAGGATTTGTGGTTATAATTAGTATAGGTAAGTAATAAATTAGTAGCACATTATTCAAAATTAAGATGTATGTTAGAATTTCAAGTTTTGCAAAATTGTATTGTGATATTTCTCAAGTAATAATTTTCATAGACCAATAAAGGAGTTCAAAGGTTGGAAATTATTAAAATAATAGGTCTAAGTTTTTTTGAGTCATTCACAGAAGTAACGCAAGGCGGAATATGTCTTTAGAATCTAATTTAAATTTCTTTTTCAAATGTGATTGTGAAAATGATTAACAATGACTGATTTTGCAATCAATTATTGCTTTTTTTTTCATTGCACTACGTAAATATAATAACATTTATCTTATCCTCTAGCCTCAAGATGACTGAGCAGACATTACCAAATGGCCTACCACCTCAATTCGGTAGCAAGCAAAATGTAATGCCATCCCCAGTCTCATTCAATGGAGTGGATTCATCACATTCATCGAGAACATCATCTCCAGCTAATCGGTTACAACAAATTCCAGCATCTCAATTACCACCCTCTCGAAGTACAATTCCTGCATCACAGTTGCCTCCAAGTGTTTCATCACACGGTGCCAATATTAATCAACTTGTGCAGAACTATGCACATCTAAGTGTCTCTCAAGTAACACCTGTTTCGAGTCCAAAAGTTCAGCCCTTTACGACTTCAACACCTGTTTTAAATCCTGTTAAAAGTGATAGAATTCCAGATCATCATAAATCTGAACAAAGTAGTGATTTAACCAAAAATTTTCATCAGAATCGTGGATTTTCACCCATTATATCAACGAATATGGAAAGTCAAACTATTCAAAATACTTTTACACATTCTGCTCATAGCCGTTTCACTAATGTCCCATTAAATCCTAACAACAATGATCAGATTAAATCTGATGGTAACCAGTTTCAGAATGTGCCACTAGGAAATGAAATTAAAAATAGCAATATTGGAATGCAAGGTGAAAGCAATAATTCTACTCAAAGCAAACCAACAGGGTCATTAAATCTTTTGTTAAACAATCAGCGATCAAATAATCAAGTAAATACGCAATTTGATAAGAGCAGTAATCTGACGCAGCAAGATAGACTAAGAATATCTACTCAAGGTCAAATGGATACTCAAAACTATTCATCAGCTAGTGGATTTTTCCAGCAAACTAATCAAAGTATGCACTCTAATAATAATACTTCATCAAGTGCCCAACCTAAAATGCAACAGAGTGCATCTCAACCTTTACTTGAAACTCATGAATTCAAAGATGTACCTTTAAGTGGTTCATCCAATCAAAATAATAACCAGCAATTGCCACATGCAACACAACAGCAACCACCTTCAAAGTCTCTATCAAATTTTGGCTCAACGCCTAATTTATATCATAGTACAGGTGGAGGACAAAGTTTTAATCATTCATCAATGAAAATACCATACTCCAGTGGAAATCCCCAAACAAATATGCCAGCAGGCACAAATCAAAATTTGTTTATGTTTAACAACCAACAAAATCCTATGGCGACACCATCAGGTGTCCATAATATACCAACAGACACAAAAGTACAAAATGTGCAAATCCCATCATCTGTACAGCAAAATATACAACGGCCCTTGTTGCAGAACACACAACCTATGCAGCAACAAACAGGAAGTGGAATTCCAAGTAAAGCAATGCCACCAAATAAGTCACAGCAAACTACTCCCTATTTTCCGCAGCAGCAATATATGAGTGGACCGCAACAAAATCCAGTTTTACCTCAACAACCAGGTTTCCCCCCACATAATTCATCAAATAATCAGTCAAATATAACAAACACCATGGCTACTACAGTGCAGTCAAATATTCCTCCGCCAGCTGTTAATACAACACAATCATTTAAGGCTAATCTTCATGCTAATAGATATCCTACTATGCAACAATATCCAAACAGTCCAAAAACGCAGTTTCAGAATTTACCACCATCTTCAGTTCAACAACAAAATTATCAACAAAACCAGAATGTTTATGATTATCAACGATCAAATCTGCAGCAAACACCAACACAAAGACAGCCGTTAACTAATTACAACCAGAATGATAATTTACATGGAAATTACCAACAACAAACTTATAATCCAGCTGGAGGTGTGGTACATGCTGGTTTTAGTAAATTATGGGGTCAAGAAAACTATGATCTTCTTCAGTGCCCTAATGTTTTACCACCATTTAAGATAGAACCCCCAAAAATTGCACTAGGACAAGAGTTTTTGGATGCTGCCAATTGCAGTCCAGATATATTTCGTTGCACTATGACTAAAATACCAGAAACTAATACCCTATTGCAAAAATCTCGATTACCATTGGGAATTTTAATTCATCCGTTTAAAGATTTAGATCACCTGCCAGTCATTCAGTGCTCCACTATAGTTAGATGTCGAGCTTGTCGAACTTACATTAATCCATTCGTTTTCTTTGTGGATATGAAGCGATGGAAATGTAATTTGTGTTACAGAGTTAATGAACTTCCCGAAGAATTCCAGTTTGATCCTGTCAGTAAAACTTATGGAGATCCTTCTAGAAGACCTGAGATTAAATCCAGTACTATTGAATATATTGCTCCGTCGGAATACATGTTGAGACCTCCTCAACCTGCAGTTTACCTATTCCTTCTTGATGTATCACATGCTGCTATTGAAAGTGAATATCTTCATGTTTTTTGCAACGTTTTAACATCATGCTTATCAAATTTACCTGGAGATGCTAGAACTCAAGTTGGCTTTATAGCCTTTAATTCTGCATTACATTTTTATTCACTTGCAGATGGCCTCAGTCAACCCCACGAGATGACTGTATTAGATATCGATGACATCTTTTTGCCTTGTCCAGATAATTTAATTGTTAATTTGCACGAGCGAAAAGAATTGATATCAGATCTGTTAGCACAGCTACCAACAAGATTTAATAACAGTTACGATAGAGGTTCTGCTTTAGGAGCGGCTTTACAAGCTGCTCATAAAATGATTGCAAGCACAGGAGGTCGAATCACAGTGTTTCAAGCGAGTTTACCTAGCATTGGACCAGGTGCGCTTACCGTTAGAGAAGATCCTAGCCAGAGAGCTGGTGCTGAAGTTCACCATTTAAATCCAGCGAATGATTTCTATAAACGCTTGGCTCTTGAATGTAGTGGACAACAAATTGCTGTTGATCTGTTTATTGTTAATTCTCAATATTGTGACTTGGCAACAATATCGGGAATTAGCCGATTTAGTGGAGGCTGTATACATCATTTCCCGTTGTTTAAAGCTAGCCGTACTCCTCAAGCTACAAGTTTAGAAAGAACTTTGAAAAGGTATCTCACAAGAAAGATTGGTTTTGAAGCAGTTATGAGAATACGTTGCACAAGAGGTTTATCAATTCATACTTTCCATGGTAACTTCTTTGTTAGATCAACTGATTTATTATCGTTGCCAAATGTTAACCCAGAAGCTGGATTTGGAATGCAAGTTTCAATTGATGAAAGTTTATCGGATCTACATACTGTTTGTTTCCAAGCCGCTTTATTGTACACTTCTAGTAAAGGAGAACGGAGAATAAGAGTTCATACGCTTTGTGTACCTATTGCCTCTACGTTGCCAGATGTAATGGCATCTGCAGATCAGCAATGCATAGTGGGACTTCTAGCAAAAATGGCAGTAGATCGATCCATGCAGTCTAGTCTAGCTGATGCTCGGGAAGCATTTATTAATGTGGCCATAGATATTTTATCAAGTTACAAATTATCACTTAATTTAGGAAGTGGTCCGTCTGGATTATTGGCACCTAATTGTATGAAACTTTTGCCCTTGTATATATCTGCTTTGTTGAAACATATTGCGTTTAGAACAGGTACTTCAACGCGTTTGGATGATAGAGTGAAAGCTATGTGTGACATGAAAAGCCTGCCTTTATATTTCCTTATACAAAAAATTTATCCAGATCTGTACCCTGTTCATAACCTAGAAGATCAAAATACAACTTTGAATGTAGATGGCGAGGCTATTCCTCAACCTCCACATTTGCAACTATCTGCAAGAAGTTTAGACTCAAAGGGGGCATTTCTTATGGATATGGGTGAACATATGGTGCTTTTAGTGGGTCAGAATGTATCTCACACTTTCCTTAATGAAGCTTTAGGTGTTCCAGATTATAATTCAATCACAGAAGAAATGTTTGATTTACCTAATTTGGATACACCACATAATCAGAGACTGAATAATTTTATTAATTATTTGAATGATGAGAAACCATTCATGGCTACACTTCAGATCGTTAGGGAAAACTCTCCAAATAGAAATGTGTTTATAGAACATTTAATTGAAGATCGAATAGAAACTGCTCTATCGTATCATGAATTCTTACAACATTTAAAAACTCAAGTGAAATAGTTGTTAATATTAAAATAATACACAAGGTGATATATAATAATTGGTTTTTGTGAATTATTATTTAAAGGTTATTATTGCAAAAAAGAACTTTGGTGCAAATTTATTGCTTACTTTTTGATTTTTAATATCCTTTCCATTTTTAATTTTTCTTTCAATTATTTTATATAAACCTAAATATTTTTATAATTTTTAATAGCTATGTTTCAATAGTGATTAATTCAATGTGATTATTTTAAATAAAGCAATAATTTTGCATTGAGTTTACTCAACTGCTTACTATATGTATATGCAATTCATGTTATTTAACAAACAAAGAAATTATTTGATATAATATTAAATTCTGATTTAATGTGAGTTAAATAAATTATATCTACACATCTAATTTGTATATTGAGTGATCAGAAATTATTTGAAGGCAAATTATTTATTATTATTCTTATTGATTATACAAATAATACTTATATGACATGATTTAAATGTATAACTTTCTAGTTATGACCTCTGTTTATAGTAGAAATAAATATTATAGCACATTGTTCATTTGCAATTTTTATTTCATTTTGCAAATCTAAAGATTTCACAAAATTGTTTTAGATTTCACACAATTACTCTAGAAAGTCATAACAAGCATTCCTTGAGCAAACATAAATAATTAATTAGGTAACTGGACATCTATGTATGCTCTGATTATGGTATAATTAGGTTAATATAACAAAAGATATTTCATGGTTATGGTTTTAAGATAATATAAACGGTTTTTCTAAATTTATTAGTATTTACAAGACTACATTCGACTTGTAAAGAAAAGATCAACACAGAATTGTATTTATAAATTACAAGTAAAAACACATAGAAGAATTGTCAATGAAACTTTTCATATCATAAATGTGGTCTTGCTGAAGAGAGACGTTCATTGTTATCATCCTCAACAAATGAAAAATGTGATTCAAATAAGCCAAGTGCCAAAATGATTCAACTGAGATATCTTAAAATAAACAAATTGCAGATCCCATTGCATTTACAAAGATGGCCTACCTCCAGGATCTTTTTGTTTTCTCAACAAATTTGGTCTTAATCCTTTTGTGTGACATTACTGATGAGGTATATAATTTTTAATCTTCCTGCCCTGACATTCTGAAAAAATTATGTATTGACTAGAGTGAGGTAATTTAGTTATACCAGTTTTTGTTTCAATTTTCAGTTTGATTTCTGGGCTATTTTTCAAATATAACCTTACTAATAATTTCTTGGCATTTGTTTGAACCACTCTTCAATTGTAAGAAATAATTTTGATAAAGTAAGACATTGTTTTCAATTTATAAAAAGTTAAAGAGGTCCATGAATTTGTATCCATTATACATGAAAGTCAGTATAAGCATCTTTATGGGAAATAAATTCTAATCTGGAGTCTTATCAAGTCTAAATCAAATATAAACAATGAAGTTAAGTTAAATACACATTAAGAATAAGAAATGATATTTAATTAATAAATATAACTTGTTTCGTAAAAAGTATTGGCCATATTCTTCAGGAAAAGTACCTGTCATTATTCTCCAATGTAAGTAATTAGATGCTGATAGATGGTTTGTTACATTTTCTGTACTTTCGGTTGTGATTAGAAATTAGGCTTAGCCAAAGAACAGTCTCTAATTACTTGTATCAGCTTGCTTTCTCTGTTTCTGTTATTTCAAATGGAGAATATCGATGAATTATTAAAGATGGTAGCTTTACAATGATTTGCTATACTATAATTTAATAGTGACTACCATAGAATTCAGATGCATCAAATTAGAGATTCGATATGACCGGTATTGTGGAGGTCAGACATGGAGGAGGAACCATGTGGGGACTACATTGCGAAAGCATTTCTGCCATCTAAAATTAAAACCTATAGTAACTTGAATTAATAAATTTTAAACATTTTTTTTTGAATACTACATTACATTTTACCTACTTGGGATATTTCTTGTGTGCCTAATAAGAAGTGTATTTTTTGTATTATTAACAAGACAAAGTCTAGTAACATATTGAAATGAAAAGCATTTGAAATTCAAAAATCACTTCTCCTGTCAAACTGGTTAAGTGAGAGTTGCTAGGTTTTGACGGAAGATGGCTGATTTCTTTGTATGCTTCAGAGACATGTTATACATGTTATGTAGACTCGGCATTCAGGGTCTAGAAGTGTGACATCATCTAACAAAGACAGATATATGTATAGTACGATAGAAATGCGCATGCCGCCACTGGCCAATTTGAATATTTGAATTTTTGAAAACAAAAATATGTTATTTGTTATAGTATACCATCATTTATTATATTATTACATGTAAAACTTTCTTTCCTTAAGTATAAAGATTATTATTGATGTAACATCCATCTGATATATAATGTTGAAAATCAGATCTGTGAATAATTAACCATCTTAACCTTACTTTATGATCGGAAAGAATGAAATTAGTGGTTTTTAATGTTGTCTTTCAAAGGTATCACTTGAGTAAAATTCAGCATCAAGTTCTTACATTTCTTTTATCGAAGCAAATTTTCCTTATTTAAGTAACTGCAAGTTACTTGTATGTATAAATGATGACCAATCAGGTTTGTTATTTTGAAATAATGATAGAGAAAATGCTCAGAAGAATTGATTACAGACAACTACTTGCTGTTTATGCAAAATTTGTCTAACATATTCATAAAGTTCATGCAAAAAGCCACGTTTTTATTTGAAATTTCTAGTGACTAGAGGTAAAAGTTGGCTTGTAACCAGTTTTTGGCGCTTGCGTATAAACTCCGTACTATTTGGGTTCCCTCTTTCCCCTTAGACATGCCACAAGCAAACGTATACTAATAAGATAGAAAAGCCGGGTCTACAACGTATAACACGTCTCTGGTATGCATTCAAAGCCAGTCGATTGTGATACAAAGTGCCGACACCAAACAAAAGACGATCGCAAATTGAGCTCAATAACGATTTTCTTTCCGTTAGAGGCGCTGTTGTTCTAGATTAGATTTGACAAGTTTATACGTCAGTTTATAAGTGTGAGGTTATTAAAACTTAAATTTTAGAAAAATGTAATAATTGTAAATAATGCGTTTTCGAAAACTTAACTTGTATTTTTGATCTGATCATACAAATTACATGACAGAGTTATCTGGATTAATCCGATTTATTCAGAAACGATTGCGCAACCACTACGGAATCTCTTTTACAGCAATTTATAAAAACATAATTGTGAAAGTGATGAAGATGACCACGAGGTAACAGCAAATATACACTTGCTCATACAAACTTTGCAAAGAATAAATATAATAGGCAACAAGGCGTTAATAATTACTTTTTTCTAACATTTAAATTTTAATAACCTCAAACTTATAAACTGACGTTTAAAGTTGTCAAATTCAAACTAGAACAACAGCGCCTCTAACGGAAATCGTTATTGAGCTCAATTTGCGATCGTCTTTTGTTTGGTGTCGGTTTTTGGTATCACAATCAACTGCCTTTGTATGCATTGTGTGTTCTTTACTAACAGTAACAGATGCTAGCTGATACCTATTGTGCATTCCACGAAAGAAGACGTTTATGACGTCGTCAGTATTCGTATGGTATAAGATGAAAATCACTAGTCAATCCAGTGTTTGCATTATAATAATTAATAAGATGTAACAGACTTTCGGTATATTATGACGAGAAAATTCTAATTTTTAAATAACTAAATAAAGCTTTAGCACGACGTACTGAAAAAGTTGAGAGAAGTAATTACACTTTTAAAATATTATTGCAACTTACAAAAGTCACATTTGACAATTTGACAGCATTGAATTTGATTATGGACGTGCCTCTGCTGCCGGCATCTATTATAGAAGCCGGCGCTAGCACTTAATAAGTGATGTGCGTGTCAACAATAAGAATTGTTGACATGACCTTATTGATGTCAACAATGTCAACAATTTAGACATTATGAGTGCACATGCGCAAAGCTGTTAAGCTTGATTTTTCCTTTATTAATAATCTTAAATAGTTTATTACAATAATTTTTATTTGACTTAAAGTATGTGAAGGCAAATAGGAGGCACGGGGAATTGTGAGATGCTTAAGTACGTTCAAGTCTAATGTACGTATAGAATAATTTTGATTTAAAAAAAAATGAATGCTAGGATGTTGTTCATCATGTTAGCATTTGTTTTTTCAATTAATAAAATCTTTTGCATTAACATACCTATGTATACTAACTTTCACATTGCTAGAATTGCCTTCACCACAGTTTATACCTTACAGAATCAGTTGGATCACTTCCCCTACATTTTGTCTTCCACTTCAAGAAACTCGCGGTCTATGCGCAGAGCACTATTTTCTGTCCAGAAGTAGAGGGATAAAAAACCTAACCTTAACCTTCAAAGAAATAATCTCATAAAAGATTGTATTATTTAAATGAAATCAACTTGCATATTCTGTAAGTGAATTAGTGAAATTGTTGAGTATTGGTAAGTTACATTAGTTGTGAAATTTGAATATCAACTGCATATATAACCTCCCCTACAAGTGCGCGGTCTACAGTTTAGCGTGCGCAGGCCAAAAACCAGGAACACGAAAGATCAAAAGAACCGCTCTGAGTGATCTAGCTGATTCTGTAAGGTATAAACTATGCCCCCACATATCCGAACTAAAAATCTTAGTATGGGCCTATGGAGCTATGAGTAAACATACTTGTAATTTTACTGATTCCATGGAAATAAGAATAAATCCATAGGATTTAGTTTTTTAATGCCATTTTATTTAAATAATATTTTGGTTTTTTTTTCATCTTCAGTTACTGTCACAGTTTTTTATAACTGAAAACCCAATTCATCAAAATTCTTATTCTTGGGCCTTTCAGCCATTTTGATTCTTGAATTGTCTTGCACATCTTATTAATGATCTTATTAGACATTTTAGCTTATTTTAGCACCTGTGTTTACAGGTTAGGTTTAACGAAAAATGTACAGAATCCTACTTTATTTGCAAAGTTGACACATTGTCGACATTGTTGACATTTTTGACGTGAAAAATCAATTGTTGACAAATTGTTGACACGAAAATGTCAACAATCATTGTTGACGTGTCAACGCACATCACTGGCCGGCACCAATATTCAAAGTGGTGCCGGCAATTATTAGCAAAATACATGGCATCGTGTGAGTCAATGAATAAAAATGCCACCGTAGGTGGCTGCCATTTAGAAAACTTAATTTCTCTATGGCTGGTGAATTGGAAAAATTGGATAACTCCGGTCGTGCACGCTATGTCGGGTACCAAGCAGTCCGCACGCCCGCCGTCCACGGTGATGATGGTCTGGTGGCTCACTCTCACTCTCAAGTGGTGTAACATTTTTTTGTAGGAGTATGAGTACTCTTCTTAAATCTCCGCCTGTGGTAAGAAGCCCAATAGTAAAATGCGTAAAATATGGTAAAAAGATAGATCTCTTGTAAGAACAATCATGTACAAGATTTCATACAAATATCTCAGGTGGTTATGGAGATATTCAAGAAATAAGAATTTTGACGCCTTGTACACTGAAAACTAAGCGTATTTCGATATAAGTTTATCTGACAAAGTGCACTTATTTTTTGATGCTCTATTATTTCCCAAAGTTATCAAGATTTAAATTGAAACATCCTGTATAGAGAGAAAAAGTTGAGTCATGCTCTTTTCAAGGTTATTGCCCCAAATGCGGTGGAGTAGCGCGAAATAAAATATAGAAAACTTACGGAGAGAGAAGGATAGTCTGCCTTCACGGAAAAAACAAATGAGCGTTGTTTGTTATACCATTCCTTGTATTTAGGATCAAGCAGCGCTGTCGGTTAAAAGTTCCTGGACGATAAATATGGCGAAGATGATTCAAATTCCACTCAAAAATGGATAAATATGTACTTAAACCTAGAGTATGCTAGTAAGAACATATTTATTATGGAAATATTGATTTTTAGAAAACACGAGGCTAAAGCAACAATAATTTTAGAAATAGCAGCATTAAATCGAATATTCACTTTCATATTTAGAATTGAAAGCTGTAAACAGGAAGGTAGTTTATGGTGGTTATAAGACTAAAACTAACAATTGGTAACAAAAGTTACTTTCTGCCGACTTTTACAACTTTCTCTTTTAATTCTAAAATTAAAAAAATTAAACAATTAGTATATTCTTTTCCGAGTTTGAAAATCGTTTTTTGAGTATTTTTTAACAAAAAATAAAAACACGAAGTTTTTTAGATAAAAATATATTTGATCATATCTTTATACCTCTTAAATAAGATCTTTTACAGCCTGTCAGAAGAGTGATTTAATTTTCTGCAACTATTTCGATTACACCCTGTATAATCTAATCCACCTAACCTAAAAAAATTAATGAAATGTTTTAACGTGACGAATGAAATGACAATATTTCTTGAAATCCTGGTAAAATAATTAAGTTTACTTATAGGAAGTCATAGTAAAAATTGGACAAAATGCCAAAAAAGAAAACGGGGCAGCGTAAGAAAGCTGAAAAACAAAGATTAAGACAAAAAGAAATTCGTACAGCTAAAGATAATATTTGTTTAGCGCAGCATCCTTGTAATTCTGTTATGGAATGTGATAGATGTAACAGGTTGGTAAATTCTGTGAATTTTTGGTAGTATGCATTATCATATTTCATTATAGAAAACAGAAAAGTCGAGCGTTTTGTTACTTTTGTCAAAGTGTACAAAGGATTCCTACTTGCGCTCAGTGTGGTAAGACGAAATGTATGGCCAAAACCGGAGATTGTGTTATCCGCCATCCAGGTTTATTTACCACTGGTTTAGGTATGGTGGTAAGCATTAACATTTAAGTAGAAATTGTCAAAATAAAAATACTTGGATTTATATTGTAAGGGTGCTATCTGTGACTTTTGTGAAGCTTGGGTGTGCCATGGTCGACGATGCTTGCAATCTCATGCATGTACATGCCCTTTACAAGAAGCTATTTGCATTGAATGTGAACGTGGAGTTTGGGATCATGGAGGTCGTATTTTTAAATGCTCATTTTGTGAAAATTTTCTTTGTGAAGATGATCAGTTTGAACATCAAGCATCATGCCAAGTTTTAGAATCTGAAAATTATAAATGTAAGTAGAATTATTTAAATGTAATACAGCACAACTGAGGTTTATATTTTAACAGGTCAGTCATGTAATAAACTTGGACAGTATTCTTGCTTAAGATGTAAAACTTGTTATTGTGAAGATCATGTTCGCAGGAAAGGATTTAAATATGAAAAGAATAAAGCATTGCCATGTCCAAAATGTGGATATGATACTTCTCAAACTAAAGATCTGAGCATGTCCAGTAAGTTGATCAATATTTTTAATATTTATAATTTTACTAAAAGTACCTTATTTAGCTCGTAGTCATAAATTTGGTCGACAAGGACAAGTTCAATTTGATGATGATGAAGCATCTGGTAGTTACAGTTATGAGGATTATGGAAACCATGATGGTGACGACGACGACGATGATGATTATGATGAGGGCGAAGATGAAGAAACCACTGAAGAGTCTTCTGATGAACAAGAAAAATAGTTCTTTCAATCATTTTATGTTTATTGCTTAAAGAAAAACCCAATTTCTTGTAGTTTAAATTACATACATACATGCATATTATGTTATAGTATCTCAATTGATAAAATAAAGGTATTATTTTATGATACTCAGTAATTTATTTTTTTATAGTCAACAAGAAGCGGAGGCAGTTCACCATTTGTTTACACTTTGAAATAAGAGTTCTGAGCCTTTGCGATATTGAAATGACATCATATTGCCATTCCATTAAGTAAAATGCTCGAGCTGTATCAACTTTATTTTTTAAAAATCTAATTCTGCTTTAAATTCTGTTTCTGTTGTCATTTGTGATATCTGTTTTACTTTCCTGCTCAATTCCTCTAGAAAAATCGATGCTTACTCATTTTTGCAAATAGCAACTCTTTGATTTTATTACATTATCACTAATGAAACTCAGACTTATTCTCTTTTAAATAAGCACATTGCTTTAATTATTTTCAAAATGGTAAACGCTCAGTTGACTTTTACAGTTAGTACTGTTGGCAATAAATGAATTGAATTTCCTTGAAAATAGTAGATGTGCTTATAGAAAAGAGAATAAGAGTAAGTTTATTAGTGATAATAAAATTGAAAGGTCGCCATTTGAAAAAATTAGTTGGCTCAATTTTTCTCAGAGAATTGAGCAGGAAAGTAAAACAAATACAGTCTTTTGATGTTAACCTTTTTTCAAGATGTAATGTTGGTAATAAAAACAAAAGCAGCCATTTTCTGTGGTTACAGGTTTAGTCAATAAAAATTCTCAAAAATATGTGTCAAATCATGGCTTTCCTATTTTAGGAATTTTTTTGAAGTTATCTTAAAACAAAATATTACAAATAACATCATATCAACAGAAAGCAGAATTATTAGATAGATTTTTAAAAAATATATACAGAGTGATGTTTAAAAAAATAAAGTTTATACAATTTCTGCTAAAACCAGAAGTGACTTAAGCATATCATAGTCAAAAAATGATAAAACATGATGTTTTTTCAACATGCCAAGTCTCAGAACTCTATTTCAACATATAAGCAAATGGCGAACTGCTTCCCCTTCCCAATGACATCTTGTGCTCTTAGCCATGCATAAATTTGCTATTTCAATAAAGGGTTCTCCCTTGGAAAATAGTACAATATTACTTAACTTTTTCAAGTTTTCCCTGAGGCACATGCATGATTGCAACATATTATCTCGAATAAAAAGAAATAGAGTTTGAGCATACTCAAATTGAAAAAATATTTTCAAGTTTTCTTTTTTTTTAAAAAAACAAAAGCTTTTGCCTGGTCTCAATATCATAAATTCCCTGACTTGTAACTACTAGCAATATGTAATTTTATGCAAATTAATTCTCAGGTACATTTAGGGTTAGGCAGCTGCTGTTGAACTTATGACAATTTTTTAAAATAAAATGCACTTAAGCTACACTAAAAGAAAGCACAAAGAATTAATAATAAATATTGACTTTAAATAGCAGCTTTTTTCTTAAAATACATAATAAACAATACATAAATAAACCCAAATGCCTTCTGAATTGAGTTTGTTCTTTAACCTCTTAAGTTCCTCTGCATTTTGTTTACTGACGAATTAGGTTCATAAACAGATTAGAAGGGCAGTGTATTCTAGTAGACAAGAAGTTGTGACACATTGGATTTGTTGCAGTGAACATCTCTCTATTTAAAAAAGGCACCAGTTATTAGAAGATGAGACAAGTCTTCTGTAATATTTTATTATGTATTATGATTAAATTTAAGTAAATAGACTATCGATTCTTTATTTATTGTACAATATTGTTATATGCATAAATAATAAATAAAAGTACCATAGTTTACAAAAAGGAGTTTTATTTAAAAATTGTACACCATTTATAAAAGTAAAACAATTTGTATTAGTATATATTATTTTAAAATACTACATATATCTCTACCAGCAGCGAAATGTGCAATTTTATTCCCAATGATGTATACTTAATAATGGATTAAAAGAAAAATCTGGAAATTCCATTATATGCAGTGATATGTTCACCTTGTATGATGGTTTATGTAAATGAATGTTTACCTTGTTCAAATTTTAATCTACTAATTTAAAAGATATAGGTTAAGTAGTTTACATAAAAGTAAAGCATAATTATCTTTTACCATCTTTCTAAATCAATCCTAAAGATCTTTTAACTTGTTTTTCAATTCTGTAAAACATTAATTGCTAGGTAGGTGGTAAAATAAGAAAATTAACAATCTAAAGAGAATGCAAAGTAAGAGCCAGGTTATGTTTCTGTTCCAAACTTTGACTGTCCAGGACCATAGACTATCAGCCCTCTGGCGGTAGCACATTAGCCAGTGGAGTTGCCGAAGAAAACAATGACCAGTATAGCGTGATGGGTCTGGTAGTTGAAGGAATGTGCAGATTCGTCTTGGTAACTTGCCATAAATGTTTTAAGTGTGAGAAAGAAACCAGCATATCCTCTAATTGTTTCCAAAAAGTTCATCAGTTTCTTGGTATCATTAATTATGGTAAATGTTCTTTCAATTTTCATCTTAGTTTGTTTGATCTTTTCTACATCTTCTATGTCATCTGCTTTTAACTGGGACAACTCACTCATCATGTCAACATGCTCCCATAATTCCCAATATTAAGGCCACATATATAATTAGTTATTATTATTATTATTGACACATATTTAGTTTACATTATTTTCAAAGAACTCCTTTGAAGACATTACTGAATTTGCGAAGCCTGTGTTTGAATTTTTTTTAAATTTTGAAATTTTGACTTAAGATTTGAATTTTAGAACAAAAATTAAAGACCACGTGGTGTCTTTCTTTTTTTGATATCTATTCGGGAACATGGTCAAAATGGCGGCCAAAATTAAAAAAATTTTCAAAAATTTTGTTTCTACTTTAAAATCATATTCTACATCAAAAAATAAGAGATACATATACTTTTAGTTTTTTAGCATCACTTCAAGAAGATGATCAAAATGGCCGCCAAAAGATAAATGCTTACTTATTTTTGTGAACAGACTTTTGCTTGAATTCATTAACAAAATGGAGTTCGTTGTGGTTATGTTTTGCATTCCCAGATGTTTTGTTTTACCTTTATCCTTAAATTGGAATCATTAAAGTGTCATTCAGAAATCTAATAATCTGTTCTCTGCTTAATATCTTCAATTTTCTGGGTTTATAATTATTATTTAATGGATAAATTTGCTGTAATCAGAGAATAATATGAAAAGTACACAAGTAAACATTTCCTGTAAACTGATTTTAATTTTACACCATTCTTGAAATTCATTGTTTATTTTCTAGTAGGTATATCTTCTTCGAGTTTGGTGGCCGTAAATTAAGTACAACATTATTAACAGTTTCTTTAATTTCATTAATTTTCATAGCATAGGAACATAAATTTTATTGACACCAACGTTTTGCTGTTTTACAAAAGAAAACAATCTTTTGTTATTCATATCACCATGGTATAAGTAGATTCGATATTATTCCCCAATCAGAGTTGTTTTTAAACAAATAGTACATTATGTTAGTTGTTTATATCAGGCTGATTTAAATCATTGCTTTATTTGTAACAAAATTGAGCAAATCATATTTCTATAACAAAAAACTATCACTTTGTGGTCTCTTTCTATATTATTTTGTTCTTATTGTTACAGGATATGGTGAACATGCCACAAAAAATGAAACAGTGAAATTTTGCAAAATGATACTTTGAATTTGAGGTTAAATGTCAAGATTTATTACTCAGAAACATTTTATTTACAGTCAATGATTTTTTTGATTACAAATTAAATAAGAATTTAGATCAAATGTAAATTGTATTAATCTATCTCACTTAATTCTTCTGTTATATGTATATCAAATCTTTTGATTTAAATTAATTTGAATTGATATAAATCGATTTAAATGAAAATCGACTTTTTTGTTTTTTTTTAAAAACGCTCAAGATTTTTACCCACCTTGGTTTATATTTGCTACCGTATTTATTAATATTATGTAGAGCTCTATCATTGTAAAACATTTCTGAAAATAAATATCGAGAAATTTTTACATAATTTGATTATTATCTATTGCAATGGTCAAGCATAAAATAAAACCTTGTGCTTTAAATATGTATTTTACATTCTTAATATATAAATAACTATTTTTTTTAATTCTGAACAGCAAATTTAATGTCTAATGAAGCCTGGCATTTATTTTGAATGTACTTCTGAACTGGCTCAATTAGCAAAAATACTAAAAAACAAATATTATAAGGGATAGGTATTGCTGATTATAAAATAAGCAACAATTCTTCAACATTTTTATTGTGTACGTAAAATATGAGTAACTAATCGATTCATATGCCATTCATACAAATTATATATTATATATATATATATAAATACAAACCAAGATATATCTATAAACTGCCTTCTAATTTATAATAAACAATAAGTAAATTTTTTGAATATTCAAGCTATAAACATACCTAAAAATTAGATGATTTTTTTTATAAAAGTTTTGATTCACAGTTTTGAGAATGTTCGCTTCTCATTTCATCATTAATTTTAGTATTTACATTACGGTTTATTTGATTAAACGCTTGTTTTGAAATACAATTAACTTCTAACTGTATTAATGGTATTTTTTATATAGTTTTACTGACATAATTATGTATTACTTTCACTATTCTCCTTAATACAAATTTCTAATATATAAATATAAATACTACAAATAAAAAAATGAAGTAAACTATTATTTGAGATTTGAATTTCTTTATATTATTCTTGTATTCAATAAAACATTAATATATTTCAAATCTTTATAAAAAAAATCATAATTGATTCTTATCACTTCTCGAATCTAATTTCTGTGTGCACAGTAGTAATAATTTTCAAACATTCCATCAATTACATCCACGTCAATCTTTAGAAATACATATGGTGAAGGTACTAAGAATTCTTAAGTGTAAGTTACTAGTACAAAATGTTTCAAATGTTATTTATTGATAGTTTTATGTACAAAGATTTAAAAACATATCACAAACTTACATTTGTGACAAATTGCTTTATTGAAACATCTTGTACATAACTCGATATAAGATCTATTAAATTCTAAATAATGTAATAATTACTTTTTTATTAAAATATTTAATATAAGTATATAAATAATAACACTCACTAAGGGCTTACCAAATAAAATTACAAAGATATAAAAGCTAAGTGAGGCAAAATACAACAAACAATAGTTTTCTGTGTGGTTGTAAATATTATTTTTGAAATGTATTGACAAAATGAATCACATAACTTTATATAGTAACAGTTTGGACAATATACCTACCAAGTTTTTGTTTTTAACAATTGAAATGTAGTTGAAACAGGAATAGGAATAAGGAACAAAGATAGAAAAGAAGATTAAACTATAGTTTCTGGTCAAAACAGATTAGTGGTTTTTTTGTTTCATCAACTTTATCTTTCTAATGTACAAAAATTCATTTCTTTGATTGAATGCAGAAAAACTGAAACTTACATTGTTTGTCCATGCCTAAGAACTCCTTTCTTTCATTTTCATACCTATTAGAATTAAGTAAAATATGATTAAAGTCGCCAATTGATCTTTCATCATAATCACATTTAGGACTTTGCTTTAAGTCAAATTTGTGAGATCATCAGGAAATAGACTGTGGTTAAGTTTCATACATGTTATAGAAATAGAGTACAACTTATTTAGATTAAGAACATGAATAGGCAAAAGTGAGATGAACTCTATAGAATGTTAATAAATAACACTGACAAACTGATAGGATAAATTCCTATTGACTAGACTAGACAATTTGTTTTAGTTACTGTATTATCAAATATCAAAAATTCTTGTCAGAAAAAAGTTGCAGGAAAATGTCTTCTGCATGTTCTATAACTACTTCTGATTACACAGGGTGTCCAATAGCAAGTTTTCTTTTTCTTCCCACATGTGGTGTCTCAGTTATACAGTACACCCTGTATAATTGAAAGTAAGTTTAGATCACCCAGCAGGTAATTCCCTACAACATTGCTTTTTGATCCTTTGATGTTGGCTATTCCTATCATTAGGGCTGCGATTATTTCTCAATATAATCCATGAATATCGATATTATTCATAAATAATGATATTGCCAGTATTATAGATATTAAGAATTATTAATGCTATAAAGATATCAATATTAGCATTGTTACTGCTGTTATTGTGGACAATCAGGGTTGGTGATATAATAAGTAGGGTCCACTTATTTCTTCATATATCAATAATATTGAAATTAATTTTGTTAATGATATTCAATATTCAACTGTGAATGGTAAATAACTGCAAAATCTTCAAATTATTTGACGAGTTATATCATGGTGAACCTAAGTGAAACGGAAGAAATCAGAATATCTTGACATTTTGTTTTGGGTGGATGGAATTTTCTGAAACTTGGGCATTATAACCTATTCAGTAAGAACTTTAAAATGAGCTACCACCCAAGTACTCTTTGTATTTAAGTTTTTTTTCAAAATGGTGTCTTGCTGCCATCTTGAGATTTAGAACAAGAATCTTTTGCTTATAATATTTTTGAGTAGGGTTACCAGATCCATAAGGCAACAAAAGAGTACATACAAAATACGTATACATAATAATGTAATATCGTTGATATTTATTTAATATAAAATTTGAAATGTAAGAAAAAGTGTAAAAACAATGATGCACACATGCGAGGATTTTGAGACTCAATTCCCCCCTCCCCATTTATGTACGTTAATTATAATGCAATAATAATAAAGAACTTATCAAAGAAAATTTTAAAAAGTGAATTTACTTATTAACCTCTTAAGAAGAAAGTCTGGATACATTACTGTGTGAAATGTAAGGGTCGCTATTGCAGCTAAAACATCTTGGGTTAAAACAATGAAATAGGTAATTGTCTTAGAGCTGGGTATTCCTCAAGAATCCAGGTTCCTCTTTGATGTATCAAAACTTACTTTCTTGACCTTGTAATTGCTTTGTTTAAATTTAAAGTAATCAAAATAAAAACCAACAAATAATAAGTACTCCGTCTTTGAAAAACGAAACAAATGAAATTACTCAAACCATGTTAGATTATTAATTAGAAATGTTGAATATGGAAGAGACTAAAGCTAAATTATGATTTGCTATAACACATCGTACTTGTTTTGCTTTTTCAACTATACAACAAAAATATAACTTGATAACTACAGCTTTGAGATCACTATTATTACTCTGAGCAGGTACAGAGAGCCATAGTCATAGTGTGACATCATGGTAGAAAGTTTTGATTCCACAACAGGGACCTGGATTCTTAAGGAACACTTTAAAATGTGGACTGACTGAATGCATTGTTTATGTTTTAAGATAACAAATCTAATTTTCTATTTTTTCCAAAACTTACTGTACCATTGTATGATTCACATTGTGCTTCATGATCAAATTTTGTTCTTTTGAACTGGGATACCTTTTTTGCAATTTGTCGCTCAAGTGCCTCTTTGTTGTGACGTGGTTGGTTGAATATTTAGCTAATTTACTAATTAATTTAAAAAATCACAACACAATTTGCAATCTCATTATGTGCCTAGATTTCGAAATCAATTAAAAATACCTAAAATACATAAGTAAATAAAGAGCTGATAAACAATCTATTATGGCTACATTCATTTCTTCTTCTAAATGCTCCAGTAGCACTGTTCTATTGTTCGTCATTTTCTGTTCTTTCGAAAAATTAAACTGTACAACTGAAACAAATGATTTTGTACATTTGGAGTTGAAGTGAATGATGGAATGCATTATCCAGTGTTGTATTACTAAATTAAATGTGTGTAGTGCATAGCCAGTGGCATAGCAACGTTGTCAAGAACCTGGGTTCAAAATTTCTCTTGGCCAAACTGGGTTTGTTCAAAATAATTCTTTCCTGGAAGAGTATACATCCATATACCTGCATATTGGATATCATAGATATTGAAATTTTAATATTACCTAGCCCTAGTCAAAATTGTTAATTTCTAGGTTTCAACCTCAGATGTTTCGGTCAAGTTTGACAACATCTTAAGCCATAAACAAACTTTATCGATTATTATCTTGCTATTCTACATATGATTATTGCACATATCATTTTATAATTAAAAATATAATTTTACAATGTGAATTTTCAAAATACTGTAGCTCAAGCTTTATTTTTATATCCTTCTCTTGATCTGTAGAATAAGATGCACTCAAAGAGTGAAAATTGATTTTTCCGAGTCAGTCACCTTTTTGTAGATTGCAGTAAAAGCATTCGACCAGGTAAGCTTAAATGATGTAATTGAAATAATATGTTACAAAAATCATTTAAACAATTGCAAAATCTAAACACAAACAGTAAAACAAATATCAAAGTTAATGGAGAAACAACAGAAGAAACTGAAATTACCATAAGAATCAGACAAGAGGATTTTTTGAGTTTAATCGTATTTAATATCATAATGAAAGAGATTACTATAAAATAGTCTAGTATTCATTAAGATAAACGAAAGCTGGCAAAAGTTCAAAGTAAATGAAGAGCCTAGTCACTAGTTGTCTCGAATGAGCAAGCCTTATGATGATTATAATAATTTCAGAGAATGTTACTGTAATCGGCATGTTCATAAAAAAAAAATCTGGAAAATCTTGCAATGTTAAATTATGGCAGGAAAGACAAATATAATTGTTTGGGTGATATAACCTCAAAGTTTATAGAGATTAAATTTCAGTGAAGACATGTTGGTAGAATTAGTATCTAGAAAGAATCTTTTGTATGTGTTAAATTGAAAGATTCAGAAAAAATGTTATTTTTATGAAAGATTGTTAAATTAATTAATAAATAAATTAATTATTTGCTCAAAATCTCTTTATAAAAATATCATCAAATGATGGAATCGTATTAAGCCAACTCAAAGTGCTTACTACCACAAGGATCTATCTTAAGACCACTGTCATTCTTGGTCTTTATGAGTGCCTTAGTACAAGAAATCAAATCAACTTAACAAAAACAATTGCAATTATTTATATTCACTCTGTATAACATCACTACAGTATTAACAAATTAATTGCTCTAAATTGACATAAAGTATTTTTCATAGATTCGGTCATATTTTCATCAATATCCTATTGCCCAAACTGTTGTAAATAAATCAAAAGTTTACAATTTATGCATAAGAAGTGATTGTCTTTTTTTTCCAATTAAACATCTTTGTTAAAACTTTCCAACAGACATAGTAATATCCATATTATAAAAAAAAATCTGCCAATGAAAGCTAATCAGTTTTAAATCGAGAAAAATCTAAAAAAAGAATCTGTTTTCAGCTCAATATTCTTCAAACAAAATATTAAAATAATCACAGTACATGAGAGACAACCACTTAGTTTGAAAATACAGTGTGTCCAAGATAAAGGATGCACAGCATGGGAATCTTGGAAACGGTAAGAGATACAGCATCGGTTAATTGGGATGAAAGTTGGCTATTTATAGAACCTTTTTGTTGGCGTTTGCAGAATCTAGATATCTTGGATAGTTTCAGAGATATTTAAAAAAAAGTAGATTTCTCGATTTTCATTATTATTTTTTCTTTCCTTTATTTGAAGAGATATCGGAAAACTAAAACCACTTTTTGTTCTCTATTAAAGTACGCTAACAAAATTCCTGTACTACGCTTTCATTTCGAGTAATCATCATCAACCTCATTTTTTTAAATAGGTGGAAAAACAATTGAAAATTGTTTTGGATAGCTCTTGTTGTCACGATTCTAATGATGTAAACATGATAGGGTTATTTTGATTTCTTATGCTATAAATTAATGCATTCTGCAGTACCCTGGCCTGCATGATCACCTGATCTAACACCGTTAGATTTCCTTCCTCTGGGGTTATGTCAAGAATCATGTGCTCAACTAAAATTTTGAAGATGAACAGCAATTATTATTACAGTTGATCACAGCAGCGTTCAGCACAAAAAAATCAAAACCAAAATAACCCTGTCATGTTTACGTCATTAGAATTGTGACAACAAGAGCTATACAAAACAATTTTCAATTGTTTTTCCGCCTATTTAAAAAAATGAAGTTGATGATGGTTACTCGAAACCGAAACGTACAGGAATTTTGTTAGCGTATTTTAATAGAGAACAAAAAGTGGCAATGAAAAGTGGTTTTCGTTTACCGATATCTCTTCAAATAAAGGAAAGAGAAAATAATAACGAAAATCGAGAAATCTACTTTTTTTAAATATCTCTGAAACTATCCAAGATATCTAGATTTTGCAAATGCCAACAAAAAGGTCCTATAAATAGCCAACTTTCATCCCATTTAACCGATGCTGTATCTCTTACCATTTCCAAGATCCCCATGCTGTGCATCCTTATCTTGGACACACTGTATAAACATTTATTAAATAAGAAAGTAACTGATGATATGTTATTGATATACTTTTAGTATTTTACAGTATATTTATGTTGTCTTATTGTTGTATGTTCCTATTTATACAAAAAATGATTTTGCACAAGGTGTTAAGAAACTTTATCAAGTAATACTAAGGAATGAAAAATGTTTTTATAAGGAAACTATAATGTATAATTGTGATTTAAACAATTGTGGCTCCAGTGGTTTTCTGTAGTTTCTCTGATGGATAAAAGTGAATTTTTATTACAAACAAGTGGCTGGGTTTTATTAAAAGTCAAAATATGAAATTATTATTTTTGCTTGAACAATCTCGCCTCATAATACAAAAATGCCAATCGGGCTCATTCCAAGATTTCTTAAGAGTCCACTAGGAGTGCCCAAACAATGCCTGCTCTTTCTTAAGGAGATATTTTAGAAAACTAGTTTTTTGAAGATTAGTTAAAATTCTATTTTTGTTGTTGGTTGCGATTAAAAAACTGTTAGCTTTCATTGAGGATACACGGGGTTTTGTAAATACTTAAATAATCTTTCAAAATTTTGCATTTAAATTAATGGATGGCACATAGCTATCAACAATTTCAATAATTTTTATCAAATTTATTTCAATCATAAAATTGAAAAATTCCCTAAACAACCACCTTATGTAGTGTTTTCATACTTGTAGTAACGAAACTAATTCATAACAGGCTAAAATTTGGTAGCAACATTTTAAAAATTCAATAATACGACAATCAACTTAAGCTTTTTGTAATTTTCTTTGTAATGACATCCCTAGACTATATTTCAGTTTGTTATGAATTAGTTCCACTACCTATTTGACATGCACCAATTACTGCTTTTAAAGTACGCATTACTCAATTGTACCAAATATTTAAATACAAAATTACAGTTACATTATTAATTAATTGGCATCCAATATCAATTTCCAATAAACACAATTTTCAACCTTTTTCTTCAAAGTCTTTCAACACATCTAACTACAATCTCTACATGCTTTATCTACTACACCTGTGAATGTGCCAGTATATCAATTACTTATAAATAACCAGTCTACATTTTTTAATAAAGAAATAAAATAATTCATAATTTTTTAACATTACGTTCTATGCAAAACAAACTCTTATAATTTCAAAAAAACAATTATCTTGCAAGTGCGAGAAAAACATTCTTTGCAAACAATATAAAATTGCATTGCTATGCTAGTTTTCTATACTCGTATACAAAAATGCTTAACTGTAAATATGCTATATTTATAATTGCATTAATACCACTTCATCTTGTACAATATGTTCTGCTTCCAATATGTGTCAGTCACTTATAATTCTTTTGAACTTCTTTGTAGGCGGTTGAACATCATCATCTTCAAAATTTTCATATGCATATTGTGGTAATAACTTTTCCAGTTGTTCATCAAAGAACTTTTCTAAGGTCTTTGCATCATTAAAAACTTGTGTGCCTTCCTATATCATACGTTTCAAAGAATTTTTATAAAAAAAACCTCAAGATTAAAATTGACTCACCTCATTATACGTATAAGCATTTTTGAACATTAGTCGAATATCCTTAATTAGATCTTCCATATTTGTATAGTGATTTTCACTTGTCCAATCTAATTTATGTCTGATTGTGTCTAAGGCAATTGGTTTCTTGATAATGGAATGGTAATCAGTATTCTATACAAAAAAGAATTCAAGAATTAGAAAGCAAACTTTATCAAACAAAATAAACATACTTCTAATCCTATGACTTCTCTGAATGGCAAACTAGGTTCATATTGACAATATAATTCAAGTACTAGCCGTTCTGCTATTTTCCTTTGTCGAGGACTCAATTCACCTTCCTTGCGCTCCCCAAGCGAACTTTCTGGTATATCAGCAAAATTTACACACAGCAAACATTGCCATGTATCACTCTCCCTAGAACATATTAATGTTCGGTTTAAAATTAATTTAGAAATTCGTTTATTAATAAATACTTACTCAATACTTAAATTTGGTATATGACAAAGTTGATGAAACACTTTAGGACATTTATCACAACAAACCAGTTCACCTCCATCCATACAAACAGCACACCAATCTTCATTTGGATCATCTTTACCAATGTCATTCGAATCAGTCTTAATTTGTTGTGCCGACCCAGAAATGTCATCTGTTGAACTGTCCACATGTGGCGAGCCACCTGTTTTAGGTCTTCCTTCTGCAAGTACTTGGACACCATTTGAATCCAATTTTGCAATAGTAGCCATCAGATCATTTACAGAATCTTGGCAATACTTGTCTAAATTTCTTTCGGTATCAGATTTACCCTGAACATGATTTGGGCTTGGTGTTTTAGGTATTGTTGATGATACCGTTGCCGGTTTTGTATCAGCATTATTTTGCGATTTTAAAGTGATTTTAAAATTATCATTTAAACCCGGCATTATTTGAGCACGATTTACAGTAAAATTATTTAAATGGTTCCCTACATTTTCGGGATTTGTACTATTTTGAGGAATATGCCATTTTGCACTTTGTACAGGTGGTGACTGCATGTCTTGATTGACATTTACAATTCTTTGCAATGGCATTCGATACTGCTGATTTGGTGGTAAAATACCACGAAGTGGTGCTTGTTGCCGAAATTGTTGCAGCTGTTGAGTTGCAGCAAATCTACTTTGATACTGCTGGGCAAACTGTGGTTGAACAGCTTGGTATTGGCTGGGACCTGTTTGCACATACACAGCATTATTGTTTGGTTGCAAGAGTCCACGTAAATTAGCACGTTCTTGCATTAAGCCTTGGGGATGTGTTGAAGATGATACCTGTAATGGGGAAAAATATCTTTTGTTTGATAAAACTTATTTTAAAGTAATTTTTCAAGATTTTTTTAACACATTACACACTATAATGGTCACTGACTTATACTAATGCAAAAGATCTATAATTAGAAGTTTCAAATTCCTTTGGTTTTCAAATAAGGGAACAAGTTCATACCTAAACATTTGATATTCTTATACTGTGCGTCCACATTTCGATGCTCACTATTGGGATCTCGGAAACTGTAAGAGGTACAAAAGTCGGTTAAATTAGAAGAAATTTGCTATTTTGGAGATCAATTTACTTATGCTTTTGTTTTTCCACAAAAAATTCATGGCTTACTAGATATTTGCTAAAAACGAAATTATCTTATTTTTTTTAAATAAAAAGCATTTCCCATGCAGTGTGCCATGGCTTTAAACATATCAAAATCATTGATTTTTGTCAGATAAATTACACTTGTTATGTAACAATAGCTAAAACAAAAAAAAAGACGCTTTTAAGATACTTTACTAAGCATTCACGGATAGCATCAAATAAGCATCTAATGCCCCGTAAAACACCTTAAAAACGTATTTTCTTTGTTTTAGCAATTTTTGTATAAGAAATGAATTTATTTGGTAAAAATCCACGAGTTTGTGTGTTAGATGTCGTGGCATACTATGATGAAAAATGATTTTTATTTCATAACTCGGTAAAACAAAAGATTAGCTATGTCAAACCATGTATGACTGAAAAGCATTTAAGGCATATTGTTCAGTAATATGGAAATGAAGTAGGTGTTCCATTAGAAAAAATTTGGATTTACGTTTCACTGCCGAAGTAAAACAAAAGACAATTGCAAAAATAATCTTTTTGTTTCAGAGTAAATTCTCTAAAACACCCTCTTTGCTGTTCTTTTCTATCTTTGCTCGTTCCTGAGATATTTCACTTTAAAAAAAAATAAGATAATTTCGTTTTTAGCAAATATCTAATAAGCCATGAACTTTTTTGAAAAAACAAAAGCATAAGTAAATTGATCTCCAAAATAGCCAAATTTCTTCTAATTTAACCGACTTTGTACCTCTTACAGTTTCCGAGATCCCAATAGTGAGCATCGAAATGTGGACACACTGTATACACAGTGTCTTATTTAACCCAAATTCTTTCATAACTCTGTTATTTATAAAACTAGGCCAAAAATTCAAAAACTGTTGCTTTTGGTATTAAATGCTCTAGCAACCAATTTTATTTTTCCATATACAAGATGTTGCATGTACGCAAAAACAATATGACTTTTCTTATCTTAAATATGATGCTCTAGATATTTTCACATATTTGAATTTCTCATTGAATTTGTTTTTCATCAACATAAGGTTTGTCATACCTATAATGCATCATTTAGCATTTGTTTCTAAAAAACCAGAAATATTCTATTTTGTGAGTTTTGCCACAGTTCCCAAACTTTTTAAGTCACAGTTCTTTTGAATGTCTGAAATTTATGTCAAAATTACCAAAAGTGCACTTTTTTTTCAAATACATGTATCTTCTTTACAAATCATGCAATTTTAAACTTGTTAAAACTTAAATCAAAGAAAAATGTTCAAACGTTGCAACTGTGATGTTTGCAAGAGCGAAAAAAATTAATTCAATCTGTGTTGCCCTTTAAAGTTGAAACAATTTTTGACATTTTTGCACCTTTGCGGTCTAACGACATTTAGGCCCTTTACTTAAAGATTTTAGCCACTTTGAATGACAGCATTCAAAAGTAGAGTCTTAACGTTTAGGAAACCATTTTGGATCAAGTTGTTCCAATGAAAACTGGCAAAAATATTTGGGTTGGAAAAATACTCATTTTTCGCAAAATTTCAAATGTTCCCCTAATTTTGTTGAATTTAATTCAAAAACATTTATTTTATTAAAAATCCTTTAAATTTTAAATGAAAAACTTCACCTTGTTCTACCTTGAAAAGGCAAATTAATTTAATGTCAATTGACCATTCCCCAATAAAATATAACAAAATGTGTGAAAGCTAAAGTATGTAAAGGTAAAAAATCAATTACCTGTTGCTGTTGATGATTTAGCCCAGTGTTAGGCATTTGTGACATAGGAAGTATGGTTCGGCCTCCTAATGAAGATCGTTGCATAGGAGGCATTTTTTGTAAATTTTGTTGCAGATGTTGTGCTAATGATATGGGGATTGAGGGAACTTGTGCCATTCCTACAGGACCTCCTAACAAGCCAGCACGTACACCAAGTTTTTGTCCTACAAATTATTATTCAAAGAATGAATACCATTGTTCATAAACTTGAAATAGAAAGATCAGTACCCAAATTTGGTGGCATATTCTGTTGTTGCATATTAGGTCCCATAGTATTTTGTGGTGGCATATTTTGTGGTG
>VTPC01000942.1:64672-142283 GCA_011009095.1 Ignelater luminosus
TGCTGTTGTTGCTGCTGATGCTGTTGTTGCTGCTGATGCTGTTGTTGCTGCATTTGCAATTGCTGATTTAGAGGGGACTGCTGTTGTGGTGGCCTTATATGAACAGGACTAGGAGATCCATGTGGTGGTAAAGAAGTTGCTGGAGATGTTGCAGGTGCTGGATAAACTCTTCCATCAACAACAATTTGCCCAATTGTTGAAATTACTGTATTTACAAATGTATATTATTAATACGTGTACATATTTTAATTTATTGTAGTATTAGACTGTGAAAATGGTGATCCAAAGCATCTAAATCTTGCTAGAATGTACATAGGTCAAGGAGGTATAAACAAGAAAGAGACAGCATAGTAATACCAAGCTAATACAGTGTGTCCCAGATTTGAGGCTTACCATTAGGATTTCAGAAACTGTAAGAGATACAAAGTCGGTTAAATTATAGAACTATGATAAAAAATGAATTTCACTTCATAACTTGGTAAAACAAAAGAATAACTATGTCAAAACTTATATCTCTGAAAAGCATTAAAAATGCATTCTTCAGTAATATGAAAATCAAGTAAGTGTTCCACTTGAGAAAATCTGCATTTATGTTTCACTGACAAAGTAAAACAAAAAATGATCGCAAAAATAAAAAATGTTTGGGAGTATTTTTGTTTTTAATTGATATCTAGTAAGCCGTGAACTTTTTTGAAAAAATAAAAACATCAGTAAAAATTGATATACAAAATAGGCAACTTTTTTCTAATTTGCAACTTCGCATCCCTTACAGTTTCCGAGATCCTAATGGTGAGCCTCAAATTTGGAACACACTGTATAGTAGTGGCGTGAAAAAGTTTTAATTTTGTATGTTTTAAATGCAAATTGCTTTATTCTACAAAGCGGTGTTGTTTTATGCTTTAAAACAACCATTTTATGTTAAAGTGATCACCGTGTCCTTTGTCACTAAGCCCCACTCACCCTGAATTAGTTCTAAGTAGACCTTAATGAGACCATTACTTTCTCATTACTTAATTGATAGATAATCTGTTATGGTAACATCCATTTAATTATTTTTTATGGAATTTTAATAATGTTAATGTAATAATAATTGTTATATAATTAGAGAAGATAAGCAAAAAATGTGTATTATGTTTAAAAACATTGAGCAAAGATGGCCCAGGGCTTTTTCACACCACTGCAAGGTGACAAATTCTTAAATGGAAATATGACAACAATAGAGTTGATTTTGATATTAAACGTGAAGTGTTGTTTCACAGTAAACACGATAATTGCAGCGCCTTAGTTAACACTTAACAATTAAAAGGCCCAGTCAAGTAAAAAATGATGTTATATTTATAAGAAAAGCAAATTCTGAGAAATACATCAGAAGAATTCCAGATCTGTGTATCGCCTAGTTTACTAGCTAGGTGACTTTACATGTAATTAGTTTCTTTCATAGTTACTCTGAGCTTTGACCCTCAAAGATGCTGTGCTTGTATTTAAGTATTTTTGTTAATGACCACTGCATTACATGTGTCATGCTGGTAATGCAATAAAGCTTCCTTTTGAGCTTTTTATCATTTCACTTTCTCAGCAACAATAAGATTCAACAAGATTTTCAGAGAGCATGCACTTATTGCACTTGCACCAATTCATATTTCCTTGCTTCAAAGGAAAATTTCTTCATTTCTTTCATTTTCTTGATCTGCTTCTCTCCTTACAGGTTGGAACTGGTAAGGTTTAATGCTTTCCATGTTGTTCTTAAATAATTAAAAAACAATAGTATTCACGCATTTACAAACGTTTGGCGCAAAGCACTCTGTATCTCATGCACTGGAACTGGGAGCAATGACGTCATTATTGCAGATGCTTGAATTTCAAACTTGAATTACAGATGTTCTACTCAATGTAGTCAACTCAGATTCTTTTTGTTCCCATTTATTTTTCCTTGTAAATTATTTAAAAATTGCTCATCTAAAATTGCGTTTTTTAGCTTGCCAGGGCCTTTAAGAATGCATGCATCAACATAATTGAAAATGACAATCATTTGTGTTCACCTAGCACTTTGTGTTTTTTGTTTGCTAATAAAGATACAGCTATCTATTTATACTTTGTTCACAATGTTTCTGGGTCGTAAGAGGCTATACTTTCATTTTGTTAGGTTGGAAGTGTTTTCTTTTTTTTTAAAAAATTGTTGTACCTGCGGCTGCATTTGGCGCTGTTGCACGATCAAAAATTTTGCATAAACATTTAGTATCTATTAGTTTTGTTTTGTTAAAAAGAAATCAAGTTTTCCTTATATTTATAGAGTTACAAAAAAAAGACAAGAGCGTGAGGTTAAACTGTCATAAAATCTTAACCTTAAAGCACATTAAGCGTCAATAAGATTTTACAAGTCGTGTTAATAGATAAACAGCCCAGTTTACAATACTCAAACTGTCATTTTTTCACAGCCATATATAGACCCAGAAACATCGTAAATGTTGTATAATAATTTATATGCTTTAGATAACCTATAAAATGACAACACTAGACAAACACATTTAAAAGTGGAGAATTTCTTTCTCAATTGACTTATTTACCTGAAGAAAGCCCTTCGAGTGTTCATGTAACAAAAATTACATTAATTTCATTTTAATTAAAATTACAAAACATACTAACCTTTAATGAGATCTGGAACTTTATCAAGTGCCAAGTGTATACGAACAGGAATTTCAGGATTTGGTATATCGGCTCTTTTACATTTGATCCTTTGCAAATGCGATGTTACTTGTCGTTTGCAATAAAGTAATGCCATATCACTGCCGTTATCAAGAGCATGTTGAGTGAAATCAATACAATGATCAGTCATTTTTGATAATTGATCTAAGGCAAGTTTCTTTTCTTGTAGTGTCTTTTGTTTTTGCTCACAGACCTCTGTTAGTCTGGATACTAACTGCTTTCCTCTTACATTAATAGTGTTGGTGAGCCTAATTCCAAATCAAGAATTAGAATATGAGAGCAATCTTACCTTAAAATACTTACTTGACAACTAACTGAGTTATCTCTTTAACAAGCGCTTGTTTCTTATCAGAAATTAAAGATTGGCGATCATCTATCACCTTCATGGCACTATTTAGTAGCACCCTTTTGTAACTAGAAACAAACATATTTTACTTGTACTATATTTAAAAATTTAAAAACTTACCTCACGTCTTTAAGCATACTGGCTATATATTTACGGGTATCTGAAGCAATTTCATGGGTGAATTTGTACTTGTGATCTCTATGTTCAATTAACTGACAATCTCTACAGGTTAGTTTATCACAGTTTTCACAGAAAAGTGATAATTTTTCATGGGGATGAACAGAACAATGAAGAGTGGCCGATCCTGATCCACTTGTACCCGCTTGATTTTCTAAATATCCTTCTTCTTTTGATTTAATTGTATGATCTTTAGTTATTTTCAACCTAAACCAAATTTGCTTATTCTTGGCTGAAATTACTTTATAATTTAAGATATCAATAATCCTTACCTTTGATGTGCCTGAACACAACTGTCGCATATGTATTCAGAACAATCAACACAAAAACTAACTGCAATAGCATCATCACTACAACTACTGCATTTGATATCAGCAGATTTTGCAGTGCCATTATCTTCATTATTTGCTAATTCCAAAAGGAACTGATTTTCAATAAGTTTATTTGGGTCTGAATTTAAACTACATGATGCACATTCAATGGGTGCTAGAAATGAAAAACAAACACTTATGAAAATAACCCCATTATTATCAACACTGCTCACCTTTTCCAATGGGATTATTAACATTTTGTTCATAAATCTTATTGTTAATACAACTACCGCAAGCATTATGAAGGCATTCTAAAAGTCTAGGGTCATCATTTGCTGTTAGAATTCTTTCACAAAATACACATTTGTAAGTGAAATTCTCTCCAGTTGTAGGGCTTTCGACATGACCTTCTTCATTTGTATTTGATGCACTTGCTATTGGTTTATCACTTTCCTCATTTATTTTTGATTCTTGCAATTCCGTCGTATTATCAACTTCCATCAATGAATTTATATTAGAAACACCTAAGCCTTCAATTGAATTCAGAACAAGCCTTTCATCACTGTTTTGTTGATCTTCATTTGTTCCAATTGTTTGTAAGGATATGAAATTTTGTTCATTCTGTTCTTCAGTTTCTCCTCGCTGTTCTGCCATTGTTTTGGTATGTAAAAAAATAGTCTGCAACTTTTTTTGCTATTTTTATTTGTTTTCCACAATCACTTGTTGATAGGGTAAAATAATTCCACCAAATTGGCTGTGGAAAATATCGGCGAGTTAAAAGTAGAGCACCTACTTTATAAATTCTGGCTATGTTCCATTGCGCTTCGATACAAAATCATTATTCCTTTTACTTATACACATCATTTTTAACGATGTAAACTATTTTCTTAATTATTAACGAGCTTCGTAGACATTTTATAAGCTGTATATGCACGAGACGAAGACGCCAACTCCCGTACTTTTCCAGAATTTTTGCCTCCATAAAATACCAACATAAAGAACCAAAATTAACTAGATTAAACAATATTTTAACGATTTTAACATTAATATTTGTTTGGAATTTTAAAAATAAATAAGAATAGTAACGCAAATATAAACTGAACGATATGTAATTAATATTTTACATTTCTGAGATTTTATAATCTTAAGGTGCGTATTCACTTGAGCATTTCGGCCGCATGAGCGCTGAATGAGCGCCACCCGAGCACATGTCGGATAATGTGGACGCTGCGTCGAGCGTGAGCTGAGCCTATAGCGAGCCGCTCAGGCCGATCCGCTCGGTGTCGGTACATCAAAGTGAGCGCCTGAATTTTGCGTACTCGATTTGGACGGACTTTAATTGACAAAGTCGGCATTCGGCGAACAGTTGTTAATTTTTTAAGGGCAGTATTCTTTAGTTATAATCATGGAATGGTCGTAGGAGCAATGTATGCTTTTAATAGACACATATCAAAGTTTTGAAATACTACATATGAAATTCGAAACAAATTATTATTTTAACATTAAAAAATTTTGGTTTTTGTTTGTTTGTTTTCGTCTCTTATTTTTCTTGCGTAACAATTGGTACATTATAATAAAAGTGGCACTAGCCAATGCAATTTTATTCTTCATGGTAAGAATGTAAACGCTCAACTGATGCTCGTGCGCTTCGTAAACGAATGTGCACTAGAGGTCCGTATGAGCAAAAATGTGCTCATTCGACGCTCATGCGGCCGAAATGCTCAAGTGAATACGCACCTTTATAAAAAAACCGAAATTTCCACAAATCGGTTGGCAATGCTGTTCTCGATCCAGTTTCTTCCCGCCATTGATTGATTTTAAACTTTTTATTTTAAGTTTGTAATCGATTTGTTCATGAAAAAATGATTGTTTAACGGTTTGATGTGATATGTATCAAAAGGGAGATATACAAGTAATAGGCACGTAAAAATAATTTAAAATGACGAGGTACACATATCATACATAATTATATTAATGTATATTTTAATTTTGAGGTTAATAAAATTATGTTTCACTTTTTCTTTATAGAGAACAAATAGAATTAGGAAATGTAACGCCTCATAATGTTAAATTACTTCGACATTTAAATAATGTCATATTCCCCGTGTCATACAATGAAAGCTTTTACAAAGAGGTATTAAAAGTTGGAGAATTGGCAAAATTGGTTTATTATAAGGATGTTGTAGTTGGTGCGGTTTGTTGTCGCATTGACACATCAAATGGTGCAAGACAATTATATATTATGACATTAGGATGCTTATATCCATATCGTAGATTAGGAATTGGAACTAGAATGATTCAACATGTTTTGAAACTTGCAGAAACGGATGGGGATTTTGATAGTATATATTTGTAAGTATATTAAGAATGTTATCAAGGGGCTAGTCACTGAAATTTCTAGAGAATGAGACATTTGCTACAAATTCCTCAAAATCTTCTTAATAGCTGTATGCTAGTCTTCCTTGTAAAAGTTTTTTTTGGTGCCTTTGGTTACTTTTCAATGTGCATGTCTCATTGAAAAGGGAAGGATGATGCTGAAAATCAAACAGGGAACCTTCTCCTCTTCAAATGCCAGGTTATCTCCAATGATAATGCTGTCAAGCATGTTCATTTTTTCTCTGTCAAGGATAAAATATTTGCCAAGTGGCTAACCGCTTATACATAGGTAATTGTATTCCCATTTATATTTATATAAGGTTGTATCTGCAGACACGTTCAAGTGAATAATAATGAAGCTATTACTTTCTATAAGAAATTTGGTTTTGAAATAACAGCAGTTAGAAGACATTATTATAAAAGAATCGATCCGTCTGATGCATATGTTTTACAAAAACTTATCAGTCATAAAAGGACAGCGAATGAAGGTCATAAGACTAAGGAAAACAAGAAAAAATTTTAAGAATAGAAATCATAAATGATTTTTCTCAAGATCCAATAATTATTCATATTGAATTGAACTTGAAATTTGCATGATTAATAACATATTGTAAATGTTGTTTGTTAAGCTTCTATAAATGTTATTTTGTAATAACCTTTAAAAGAAATAAATAAATAGATATGCTAGATGAATGTGGCTTTAAAAGTTTCTTTCTATTAGATCACATTAATTTACACTCTCATCTTAAAAATCTAAATAAATATTAAGATTTATGAAATGACTATATAATAATAAAAACTGTTCAAATAAAGATTATAAATTATTCAACATCTTCAGGCCTTACTGGATGGTTTAGAGGTATTACAGATTTTTGTTTCACATCCCTCGAACAAGCTTTTCTCATATCTAAAATAAAAGTTGGTGAAATCATGACATTCATTAATTAATCGCATTGATTTACCATAAGCATCTTCGTCTGGATCACCCGAGTAATATTCTAGAACCGTACGGTACACAATGTATCCTAAATTGGTATACATATTGATTGCTACTTTATTACTGACACGCACAAAGAGATCAACAAAGTATGCTCTTTTCCTGAAAACAAAAATCTTCGGTTTTGAGCAAAATTCAACAATGTTACATTATACTTTTCAGAAACGTCTTCCAAAAAATTCATCAAAATTGCTGCAAGACCTAATCGTCGATAATCTGGAGAAACTGTTAAAGCTGTTACATGTCCATGCCAGTTTTCACCATGACCTTCTGCTTTTCCCATAACTGAACATAATATATTAGTTCATTAATTAACACTAGATTTGTATAATAAGCACCCCATTTGGGCAATTTGCATTTATAGATAAATTGGTGCTTATTACAAAATATTATGTTTGGTACTCAACAACAAACGGCACTTACTGTAACCCATAATCTCTCCACTGGGAGATTCAGCTACTTGAAAATATTCTGGCCAATGTGCTAGATACTGCATATAAAAAGAAAGCCCATAGGTTTCTGTTAGTGGATCCAAATTTCTACAATTATATAATAGGTACGTTTAATTAAAGAATTGTGAAATAACAGAATATTTATCTTACACATTATTAAATCTATACATATCATTACAGGTAAACGGTCTTAAAGTGGTCATTTTGATGAAGTTCGTTTTTACAAAACAACTATTTCTAACCTAAAATCAAAATTTCGATGTTTTGATTTCCAACCTCGAACAAAGATTGACAACATTTGACAACTAAAGGAAACTATGAACTTGCAGCGTTCTTTATTAAAATAAAACTGCAGAATGAAGGAATAACGTTGGTAATCGTGTAATTTATAATTTGTGTATAAAAACACAGCAGATCAAAAAAAAATTGACAAGTAGAAATCTTATCAAGACGTAAATACTTAACCTTCAACAAAGTAAAAATAGTTCATTGTGCTTTTTTAGTAATTGATAGCTTATTATTTTCTCAATTCCAGATTTGTATAAATCATGACAGAAACTCCAAACACACCTGGGCAAAATACTAGTGACATAAACATTGTTAAAGAATTTCAGGATGTTAACTATGAAACACTCAAAGATCTATGCCAAAACAATGCAGATTATTTTCATAATGATACTAGTGAAAATGGACAGCGATTATATAGTTCCTTTATGTGTATAAAAGACACAGTCGATACTCTCTGGCCTATCCTTTTAGAGCTACGTAATATTGTATCGAAATATGATTTTGATGAAAAAACTCCAGGTAATGGTTGCCGTAGTTTTTTAATCGTTGTCGATTATGCTATTTTACATGGTATACAAGTAAACAAAAAAGTTTGTTTAAAACGTGATGGAGTACTTTTTCGAAAATCTACTTTAACAAGGTAAAATATGGTTTTATTTATTTAAGGAGCTTATAAAATTTAGTTTAAACTTTATAACAGGGAAGTGGAATCATGTGCCAACTTACTTGCAAGTTTGGAAGCCTATGGAAAACATGTAAAAAGCATTTTAACTTGGGTTAAAAATGATGAATTGTTTCCAGTAGGAACAAGTTCACCTGAAGAATTAATCGTAAAAACTAACGATATAAATCAATATTGCTTTTATGGTAGAAGTTTAGGATTTCAGGTAAATATCAATAACAGATTTATCGTTTATTCTTAGAACTCAACATTTAAATAGCCCTTTTCTTTTAGTTCTGTGAGTCAATTCGGCCTATAGTGCGTTTTGTAGCTTTATCAATGGTAATTTTCTCAGAAGCATATTACAGTAGAGGTAACTTTGAGTAATTGTATTCAGGTTGAGTTTTTAATCAGTTTAATAAATTATGTAGGATCATTCTTTTCAAAAGCAAGGAATTCTGTAACAACAACTGCAAAATATTTAACAGATCCTGAAGAAAGAGCAAAAAGAATCGTGAACATTTCACAAAATGCAACTATTGATTTTTGCAAATCATTTTGGTTTTTAGCCGAAAGTGAACTTATGAAACAAGTGCCTACAGTTGTTGGCCATAATGTTGCTATATCTAAAATAATTCAAATTCCACCAGAGCCTTTAACACTAACCGTTGATAATAAAGATATAGATATTCCTATACCTAATTCCCACATTGGTATGTATGATGGTTTTGCTTTTTTACTTTTATCCAAAATATAAAAGTAATTTGTGTACTCTAGGCAAAAGACCTGTTCAAGTTCGTCTCATATCATATGAAGTAAGAGAAGGCATGATTGGTGAAGGGCAAAGTAAAAGCAAACTTCTTCCACCAAGCAGAGGTTAGTTTTACCATTTTAATCTTAGAATCTAACTATTTAAAAGTTTAATTCATTCAGGTTTAATGGTTCACTGTCATGGAGGAGGATTTATTGCACAGTCGTCGCTCTCTCATGAATCATATCTGCGGCAATGGGCTAAGCAATTGGAAGTACCAATTTTAAGTATTGATTATAGTTTAGCTCCACAAGCGCCTTATCCTCGAGCACTTGAAGAAGCTACATATGCTTATTGTTGGGCATTAAAAAATTGTAAACTTTTGGGAAGCACAGGTAAATCTTTTTTTATTCTGCATCTTTCAGCTATTTTAAATTGTTTTTTGTAGGCGAGCGTATAGTAGTAGCAGGTGATTCTGCAGGTGGAAACCTGTTGCTAGCAACCACTTTAAAATGTTTACAAATGGGAATCCGTATACCAGATGGGATATTTTTAGCATACACACCAACATGGCTAACTTTATCTCCAACTCCATCTCGTTTATTATGTCTTATGGATCCTTTAATTCCACTAGGATTTATAATGCGGTGCTTAAAAGGTACCCAATTTTTTTGACAAACCTTTGAAAAGTGATAACATTTTTTTGTTTGATCAGCGTACATTGCACCTGGTGGTAATAGACAGAATGGATTAATTAATGGAGATAATACTTCAGATACTGAAAGTTTTGAAGAAATATCACAATCAGATTTAGTTGAATTGCAAGCACACAAATCTCCAATTTCAGAAACTTCTGATACAATAACTTATGGTTCTTTGAGTTCCCCTACTGGAGATGACACTAAAGATACTGTAAGACAAGTAGATATAAGTGAAATAGATCTTAATCCATCTGATGGTGATCAGAGTACCAGTCAAAATGTTAATGTATCTGATCTTCTTGAGAGATATGTTTTGGGTAAAATTAATTTGTGTATGTTTTATTGAAGTTTTTTGTTTTTTGGTTTTTGTTTTTTTTTTTAGATTCTGACACAGAAACTGATGGCACTAAGGTACCTGTTTTGAAACAAGAAAATGTCTCTCCCTCACAAGAAGATGAATCTACATTTCAAAGTAGAGTGTCTTCAATTGTTTCAAGTTTACGAGACAGGATTGGTAATTGGGTAGCAGGTCGACGTAGTGGAGCTGAAGTATTTCTTGATACCAATAAGGAACGTAATCTTTTTGAAGATTGTAAATTTATTTCACCAAATGATCCGTTTGTAAGTCCATATTTAGCTTCAGACGAACTTCTTCAGAAACTTCCTCCAGTGAAGACATTGGTAAGAAAAAAAATTTGTTTCTATAATATTTCAGTTATTGTTTCTTAATTAATCTCTAATCTAAGTAAAGGAGGAATGTCGATAAGAGTTGCTTTTGGTCTACCAATGATTTAAAGTTTGAAACAAACAAATCAAAGAAATATCCATCAAATAATTTAAAAACAATTGGCTTTTTAAATTCTAATAATAACTAAAGTTTATTTTTTGATGATTTAATTCTTTAAATATTTAGATTATTTCTATTTATTTGAAAACCTATTTGTTGCTTCTTTTATCTAAGTTGGGCTTTGATCTAACAATAAATGAAGTTGAAGTTTTATGTTATCCACAATAATTATCACAGAGTTCATATGGTTATGTAAACCACAGCAAGCAAAAGTCATACAATGCGTAAAAGCAGGTACGTATTATTTAGGTAAACCAAAACACAATAATAATATAAATTAAATATAACCTGATGTGCTTCGATGTAATGTATATCATTATCTTGTCAGGTTATGTTGTAAGACTATCTGAGGAATAATATTGCATGTTTCGTTATACACATGGTATAAAAGTCTCACAAAGTAAAAGTAGTACAGACACATGCTTCAAGAAAATATTTGTTTTATTACTAATAAAGAAAATCTTGCATTTTCTTATTATGATGCAAAGTTCATCTCATTCATGCAAATAAACACATAAATCTGATTTGTAATCAGGGCATACATTGCATGCATCTGTACATATCTTATCGCATCTTCCAGATAAACATTAACAAAAACTTTTGTTAACAATATCTAAGATGAACTTTGCACCAAGTGTGCTACTTTACCAAAGCTTCATTTTTATTTTTCACATAAAAATAAGGAAAAGAAGATTATTTAGACCATAAAATGAGAATTGTGCAATAATATCTAATCAATAAGTGTTTTGAATTATATTGGATCGACTTTTATTGATTAACAAATAAGGAAAAGTGAAATAAAGGGCAAAGTATGAAAATTGTGGTAGGCTTTTGAAAATTTGCACACAGGTAAAAAATGCAGAAGGAAACATTTTTTTCTCATGAGTTTTTTCAAAATTCGGTCAAATAGGTCAAATGGAGACCATTACTTTTGATTAGGTCATTTTTGGTTCTGGAGCAAACAAAACCTGATGCCGGAAACGAATTTTCCATAAGTCATTCAATAAAAATTTTTTCCATATGGTGCAGACTTTTTGGTGAGCACTGTATACTACATAGCGCCAAGTTTTGTTTAAAACATTTTCTGCAATTAGCAATTGTTTGTTTCTTAAAACAGATTTTTGTTTTTAAACTGAGATTATATGTCTAACCTACTACAGTAGGTCTTTACTTAAGATTAGTTTTGAAAATTGTGGGCACTTGGTAACAATGAAAATCCTCATTCTTAACTTTTTTTAATTTTTTAATTTAATAGGTACTGAATTCATTTAAAAATAAAATACAAATAAATATTATTCTAATAAAAAATTTAAAAAGGTTTATTGGTTAAAATTGAAGATTTAAAATATGAATATTTCACCCTTACATATTTACAGTAACAGTCTTAAATGCTTATTGAAAGAATCCACATAATATAATGAAATTGACATGTATTTGCCACAACATGTAATTTGATCTAAGAGTGCAATAAATACTGATACAATGCTGCAGATAGATGCAACATGGCCATTTTTGCTATTTGGACGACAATCGGGCCAGTCGGCTCCTAGCTGCTTTTCATTACTCACCCAATAGGAGGGGTGGAAGGGGGGTTAAATTTGGAAATTTTACACTTTTTGTAAATGCACAAAGTGATACCTAGCGGCGAAAATGGGCAAACTCGATTGCGACCAGGGGCGCCGTGTAAAGTCCCCAAAGAATGTTTCACCTTAGGTTGTTTCAAATTTGAGCTCATAGGCATCTGTGGATGTTTTGAGAAGATATGGAAGCGGCATTTAATACCTCCATTGAGGGTCTTCACCTGCATCTGAAGCTGCTTGAACCGATTTCGCATTTCTTACGATTCGGCCGCTAGATGGCGCGACAAGTCAAACTTAGAAAGGCTCCTAACTCTGAAACTATAAAGGCTATGGAAGTTTGGTTTTCGCCGATCGACACAGTTTCGCAAGCACAGGGTTCAGAGTTAGATACTTTTTTAACTGGTTTTTCTCTGGTTTGTAACTTTTTGTAACTTTTTTTTATATTTCAGTTACTTTTTTTTATATTTCAGTTACTTTTTTTATATCCCAGTTACTTTTATTACTTTTTCAATGAAAAAGGTTCTTTTTTGAACTATTTTCAAACATAAAACGAAAAATTCTTAAAGTTGAAATGAAAATCATATTTCTGTTTAATATTGCTGCAACAGTTTGAATTTCTTCTTCTTTTTTGGTTACAAGAACTGTGAAACGTAACATATAGATGGTGTTCTTATTAAATTCAAAAATCTGAAATTGAAGGGGTAAAAATGTTGCGCACATGAGATTTTAGCAACTTACTTAAACAAAATTTTCAGTTTTACCGTTCAACAAAATGCACTGGTGAACAAAAAATTTAGGTTACTTTGAAATTGTGAAGTTCTAAGCTTATGTTTGCAAATTGTAAATCATCGTACTAGTAGGCTCTGAGTCATTAGTTTTTGGAGAAATGTTATCTGTGAGTATGGAGAAGACCAGGAGAAAGATATGTTCACATATGACATTTTCATGCAAGATAATGCAAGACCTCACATAGTGAGAGTTGTCACAGAATATCTGGATGAGGTGGACATTAGGTGGTTTGATTGACCAGCACTCATGCTTTCCGATTCAATATTGACTATTAACAATGAATTACAATTTTCAAATATAAACTTACAACAGAAAATAACAAAAAAGCAACACAATTTCAAAGTGACCTAAATGTTTTGCTCGCCAGTATATAACCTGTTTTGCAGTGCTGTCAACAAAAATAAATCAGGGCTTACCTTACTGTTTTATAATTTGAAACAGATAATAAGGTTATAAATTAATTTAAAATTAAACCGAATTTTTTATTATATCACAGTCAAATTGTAGAAAAAGTGTTGTATATGCCTTGGGCCATAGGTATATTTTCTGGTCTAAATTAATTTTGCAGACCAAGGTGTAACTGAGATTTATCTTGACTGGAAAACTATGTTTACAATCCTTGATTTGTAAATAACTACATACACATTGTCAGGGTAGCTAATATGAAGGTTACTTTTTTAAAATGAAAAGTTACATTTTCAACTATTCTTTTGTAGAAAGTTGCTTTGAATCCTGCAAGCACTACGGTGGGATACGAGAGATAATTTGGTGAAAAACCAAGAAATCGCAAAGCCCCCCAAAAAACCGTTCGGAAAATTGCGAATGTTGCAACTCCCCACCAAAACCTTTTGGATAGTCTGATCAACATAGTATTTGAGATTTATGTTCTAGGAAGGCTTATCTACCTATTCAAAAAACTAGATTCTATTTGATTAATTCCACGCTGAAATGCCCACTTAAAAAATTTGTAACTTGGTTATCTATGGTCTGATCGATATGTGATTTTTTTTAAAACTAAGGGACATTATCAGGTCAATAAGTTTAGGTGGATACACATGGCGTTTTACCGTTTTTGGGGTCAATTAGAACAAAAAAAACGTAATTTTCCTTTTTTTGGACCTTTTCGAGGCAGTTATTTGAGTTCCTAGGGAAACGTAGTTGTAAAACTTTGAGGCGCCATAGGATGAGGAATAAAAAAGGTTCAATGCGCTTTTTTCCTACAGTCATCTTCTAGGTCTAAAACGCGAAAGACTGAAAACCTTGCAAATACGGCTCTGGATTAGACACCTTGTAAGCTAGAGAGATGAATCTTTTGCAATAAATGTACATGATTCTGTAACCAAATGGCGAATCTTTCCAAAAAGATCCTCTAAACCTCTGGGGGAGGGGGGGGAATGTGTTATTTGTGCCAGAACCATACACTTTAACCATTGTAAAGAAAACGAATCTTATTATTTCAAAAACAATTGCAATTTGTGAAAATTGCTCGGACATGTCAATTTTCTTTTTTATTAGGCATCTCTTTGTGTATTTAAAATTTACTACCAGATGGTACTGGTGAAGTTACCATAGTCTTTCTTAATTCAGGCGCACCAGAAACACTGTTGCAGCATAGTGACAAATTTTCAAAGTTGACTAATAAGATAACAAATTATCTGAGGTCAATATATAAAGACTGATAACTGACAGGTTTATAATCATCTATATGGCAGCCATTTTATTTTAATGCTATTGTGTCCCACATTCCTCTCCATGTTTTACTTTTCTCTTTTCATTGAGATGCTACTGCTTGTTAAGTTCTTTTGTTATGCTGCTTAAAAAAAAACTCAGTGAAATGGTCAAACACATAGTAAGCCTTAATCAGTAATGCTACAGAGTAGCTAAATAAAAATTTAATAAGTTTAATAAAAAAAGATGGCACTTGTTCCATAGACAACTATTTGGATATAAAAGTTCAAACATTAACTTTTCAAGTAACAAGTGAAGTCTTTCTGTAGGTCATAGCTTAGACATAATGCATGTCAACCAAAGCCAACACACAACCTACAAATCATCAACAAACTGATGAATTCTAATGCAACCTGTCAATCTTACAGATAATAATTTGTATCAGTTTATTCAATAAATTATCTTTTTTCACGTTCGTTAAAAAAGGTGCAACATTTTTCATTAATTTTCGTTTATAAAGGATGCGTTTGTTTTATCACGATAGAAGCGTGAAAAAAGTGCCATAACGGTTCATTTTTTTCACGCATTTGAGTGAAAAAAAGTATCGTAACGTGTCATTTTTTAACGCAAAATATTTAAACACAAAACATAGAAGGCTGCCGTTGTTATGATACACACTGGCATTTGTCAGAAATTAGAACGCATCGATGTGACGCATCAAGTTAGTTCTTATTTGAGTGTTTTGTGGTAATTTGTATGCTCGCACAATGGAATCGGACAGCGATGAAAGTTTCTCGTGCACCCCTGAAGAAATTATGCGTATAATGATGTATTGTCGTTTGTAGGTCGCTTTGATATTTGGAATCGCGGGAGCCCTTCGTCGTGAAGAACTGTACAAAATGACTTTGGAAGATATTAATGACACCGGAACTGTGTTGATTATTACTATTCCGGATTCAAAAACACATATTCAACGACGATTTACCGTAATTGCCGAAACAACTCAGAAAAACCTAAATTTAATTTAAGAACGTAAAAAGTAATCACTTTTTCTTACAATTTCGAAACGGTAATTGCAAAACCCAAGTTGTGGGTATAAATACTTTTTCTAAAATTCCGTCGATTGTTGCTAAGTACCTCAGTTTACCAAATCCTGACCATTATACTGGACATGCATTTAGACGATCTTCCGCGTCTTTACTAGTAGATTCTGGAGGAGACCTAATTCAGCTGAAAAAACACGGCGGTTGGAAATCAAATGCTGTTGCGGAAGGATATGTTGATGAGTCTGTTCAAAATAAAATGGACTGCGCGAATAAAATTTTCACAGGAGGACAAAGTTTCCGAAATACTTCCAATCCAGCAAGCTTCAGTGCGAATAATATCAACGATAATGTTCTTTCAGTGGTTGAGAAGTCTATAAATATCAATTCTTGTAACACTAATGGAGTTTCAGTAGATGTAAATCCTGTTTCAGATTCTAAACTTCTAATTGTTAATCCGGTTAATTGTACATTTAATATCAATGTCTTCAAATAAAAAGCTGTTATTGAAGTTGGTAGTTCTTGATTTTTATTTCGAACGTGAAAAAAGTTTTGTATGCAATTCGTGAGTAAAGTTACTTTTTTTCACGAGAAGGAAAGTAACTTTACTCACTTGTTGCATAAATAACTATTTCAAATATAACAGGAGCTTGTTTAAATTATTAGAAAAGTTTGCTAGATTTGTTTTTTGCTCGGGTAATATCACTTGAAAACGCTGTTTGCCATCATTTTGATGGCAAATGTCACTTTTTTATGATATTACTAGGCAACCAAGCAAAAGACAAATCTAGCAATCTTACAATTTACACAAGATCATGTTATACAGGGTGTTTTGAAAATAAGTGTAAATATTTGGCAGGGGCATTCTTTGACAAAAATTAAACCTTTTTTGTCATATAATATAAGTAGTATAAAGCAGGCGGAACCATATTGTAAAAACTATATGGGACCATATGGAAAATAAAAGGCTAATTAAGTGTCCCATTCCCAAATTTAAGGCTCTTCAATTTTTTTTAAATTAAAGGTTCCGCTAGCTTTAGAAATAATTAGCGGAACTTATGACACGGACTTAATAAATCTGGATAAAAGTAGTGAATAATTAAAGGCTTCATGATGACATTGCAAATCTTCATATTCGACCGGCCAAAGAAGAACTGAAATATGTTTTTCAAGTGTGTTCAAAATTTGTTCCAAAGGTACCCTTGCCAGAAATCTTCAAAAATATAGACATTTTGTCGAGAAGATTACAATTAAACAGATTTCAGATGCATGAGGGGTCATAACCCATCAATTATTCGCATTATCAGTAATTAAAATGTAATCATATTTTAATTAGAAGAAGTTAGATTTATGATTTTATTGGCCAGATTTTACGATTATTGTTTAATATTGTTATGATATGGAGAGCTCTTTTTCTCAGGGTCCTTATTTTTCTTCGTTTGGTTCTTAATTTTTTTTTATTAAAACGCTATTTTCTTGACAATTTTAATTTATTTTTATTTTTTTACTGTCATTACATTTATCAAACAAAAAAACAAAATTTTTTTTTATACTCTCTTTTTTTATCATTTTCAAATATCACTACATTTTTAATATCATCACATTTACATTTTTAATATCATCACAATATGTATGCGCGTTAGCTTATGCTCAGTTTTCTTTGTTATAATGAAACCTGTTCTTTCTCTTTTGTGATATTATTATTTTTTTTTGTTTCTTTTAAGTTTTAAGTTCTGATGTCGTGTTTGATTATGTTTATTAAATAATGTTAAAAAAATGTGCTGTGTGCTCCTTTTTAAATACACAAAGGAGTCTTTGAATACAATGAAACAACAGTTGAATCCACAACAAAATTTATCTTTTTTATAAGAAAAAGAAATACGATTCCTACAGTATTCTATAGTTTTTCGCAAAATAATCTTCGTCTGTTAGTTTTTAAGGGAGTAGGTGCCACTACTCACACTTACAGCTCTGATTTGAGACAACTGGTTTGTTAATAATTAAAGGCTGATTAACAGCTTTAAGAATTCGCGGGAAAAAGATTAGCTTTCTCAAAATAATTGCGGTCTAAGCTAGTTGTTTGGGGCGGGGCTGCAAGTACTCACACGTACGATCCTGATTTTGAGAACCTTGCTAGTAGATAATTTAAGGCTAATTAAAGGCTTCAAGAATTAGCTAGAAAAGATGACTTATGTTTGATTTTTTTTAAATAATTGCAGTCTTAGTTAGTTGTCGGGGGCCGGGGTGCAAGTACTCACACCGACAACCCTGATTTTAAATATTTTATTTGTTCATAATTAGAGGCTAATTAAAGGCGCTCGGTATTGTTCTTAAAAATTAAATTTTCTTTTGATCGTTTTCGCCTAAGTAAACTCCATCATTTTGGTTTGATTGGTTTTCAACAGAAGTAGTTAACAAATTGTCGAATATGAAGATTTGCGATGTCATCATGAAGCCTTTAGTTAGCCTTTAATTATTCACTACTTTTATCCAGATTTATTAAGTCCATGTCATAAGTTCCACTAATTATTTCTAAAGCTAGCGGAACCTTTAATTTAAAAAAAAATTGAAGTGTCTTAAATTTGGGAATGAGGCACTTAATTAGCCTATAATTAGACTTTTATTTTCTATATGATTCCATATAGTTTTTACAATATGGTTCCGCCTACTTTATACTACTTATAATATACAGGGTGTCAAAGTTGAATTTAGAATTTCTAATTTTTTCAACATTTCAAGAATGAAATGAGTTATCAGAATGGAATTTTCTACATGCTTGCTACTATTCTGCGTGGTTTTGTGCTTGATATCTATATTAGAGGTGGGCTAGTCTCCTACACTAAAAAAGATTGTTACACCACTGAAGAATTTGAAAACTTTTTTATTTTCGGAATCAACAATTGATTTGGAACAAAAAGTTACTCTTACTTTTTTTTTGTAGAATGAGTTGTTTACTAATAAAATCTAATTTTTTAAAACCTCTGAAATTCAACGACCTATGGTAAGGTTATACGTCATCACAAAGACAGGACATAATTATTCACATCACATTTCTTGACAAAAATTAAGCTTTTCTTGTCAGATAACTTTTTTCCTTAAAGTGCACTGTCTTTGAGATACAGGGTGTCAAAATTTCTTGTTTTTATGTAAACTTTGACTCCCTGTATCTCGAATATGAAACACTTTAGGGAAAGAAGTTACAGGATACAAAAGGTTTAGTTTTTGTTGAGGAATGCACTTGTCAAATATTTGTACTCATTTTCAAAACACTCTATATTACTATCAATAATATCCCATGGCAAGTTATCGGGTATGTTACTAGATTACTAAGTAACAGAGTTTTATGTCACTTCTACTATTTGGCAATGCAAACAATGATTTAATAGACAAAATTAATGAAGAAAGTAAACCAAGGAATCTTACGAATAGTAGAAATGTAAGGCTCAGAGAATTTTGCACAGTACAAGCAACATGCTTTTGAAAACTGCGATAAAATTTTTTCATAATTAGCAATACCTGTGGGATATTAATACTGAAAATGAAATATGTTAAGGTATGACGTTTTTTTCATAGGCTACTGGAAACTAAAATTTTAATAATTGCGTATTACACCTACTTAATAAGGATTACGTGAGCTGCTAAAATAAAAATCAAAATAAAATATATCCTGCCAGAACTACTGTTAAAATGAACCAAATGCATTGTTTGACATCAACAAAATGCTAAATTCAATGAAAATCTCAATATTTAACCCTATAGCTGCTATTTCTAATTTGAACAAATCAGTGGGCACATTCAGGGATGATCAGCCACTTAATTCAGCAGAAACTTTGTCAGCGCACACTGGATTTCAGCTGAAAACGATTCTTTGAATGATTCCACTGGTGTAGCTAACACAATATTGCACTTGTCCACAATGATTGGAGGTCAAACTAAATTTGATAGAAAACTTCCCTCACCACTATCTTTTGATAAAGCTGACAAATTCAGCCTGCAATCTAGACACTAAGTGAAATCCTCAGCACCTTTTTTTCAGCAGCGTGCCAGCATGTCCATTCAGGGAACATAGCTAGTTTGAATCTCAACCACTAAGTGTCCTTGAATGTGCCCATTATTTTTAAACATTAACAAAATATTATTTAGATGAACCAATTAATCTTATATGAATATGTTTCTAGTCTGTACATATGGATCCGTGTCTTGATGATGTTGTTATGTTCGCCAAGAAACTAAAACGGTTGGGAAATAATGTCACTTTGGATGTATTGGATGGTTTGCCTCATGGATTTCTGAATTTTGCTTTGGTAATAATGTCTTGAGTTTATGTAAGTTTTTTAGTTTTACATTTTAATATTTCCAGTTATCAAAAGAAGCCAACGATGGATCAAAATTGTGCATACAAAGAATTATAGAATTATTCGATTTAGAAAGTTTGCCCCCCTTTGACAAATGATAGTTAAATTAAAATCGTATCTGAGGAAGTTAGTTAAAATTCTAGATAGTGATTATATAACCTCAGGTTTACATATTCTGTAGTTCAAATTCCATTTTAGTAGTATTCCTACTGAATCTTAAACCTGTGTTAAATAAATAATTGATCTATACAGTAGCAGAAAAACTTGATATTGTGCATTTCTTCTTTTGTCTGTAATGTTAATACTCATTAAGTAATTTTATCTATGTAGTATTTTATTTTATCAACATGTACATTGGTGGGGTTTTTATTAATCATGACATATACAGAATGTTTACTCCATATAATTAGGTTACCATTTAAATCATTTTTTTTGAACTTCATAAAGTAACTGATGACAAAAAGTATTTATTATAAACAGCAGGTATTCTGAGTATTTTAGCTTGTAATCTGGAAATTATTGTATTATGTTTGTGTATAACGCTCGTGGTATTCAGGGGATAATAATAAGATAAATAAATTATTATAAAGGAATTAAATCTTCATAACAGTAATTCTACTGTTTTCAGTATATTGTAGGTATTGGAATTCAGTTATTATCAGCATTTTATGAAATTAGAATCTGAAAAACCAATTAGTGTATACCTATTGACATATCTGATTCTCTTTTCCCCTTTCTTTATACAGGAAAATTATCTTCGATAATAGTCATGAGATGAAACAATAATGACAATGGCCAGAAAAGAAATGTAGACAGTAAAAAAACCTGATATAAGTATTACAGTACAAAAATGAAACACAATAATGGATGACAATACAATACCCCCTTATTGTCTGTACCTTTAGTACATCATCAAGATGGCCCAATGACCAAAATATAATCTAATTCTGTTTTCTTTAAGAAACAAACTGTTTGCACAATCACATGGCCGTCTAACTTTGATGTGACCAGCTAGAACCATTAACTTGTTCAACTTGAATTTGTTAGTGAGAAGCATATTGCATACACTTTGCCAAATATTATCTGATGTCTACTGTTTTCTTGCTATTGTCACTATTATTGTTGTATTATTTTTAGAAGACTACCTCATTTATTTATTTATCTAGTTGATAATGAATTTGTAATTTGCATATTTATTATAATTAGGCTGTGGACAACCAGGAGTGATGACTAATTGCATAATCTGATTAAGCAGCTAAGACAAAGAAAGAGACTGAGCAAACATTGCAGATACGTAGTGAATATTAGTGGTCAGTTGTATAATGCAGGAACTTGATAGACTTGGTACAATTTCGCTCTCGGTCATCCACTGTCTGGTTATAATAATTTGTCATGTTCATGAAGCGCATATTTTGATGAAGAATGGTAAATTCATGATTTACATGAATATCATACATAATCTTCAACAATTCTTACTATCTATACTTCAATAGTTATGGTCACTATGATGCCCTATCTTTCTGATGTAAAAACATCTGCCAACTATACAGGGTGATTCTGAAATAAAGGGTATCCTTTTAATAGGTGATAAGTGAGGCTAAAAGAAGACAAAAAGGGCCATAATTCATAATTCAATCTTCTTTCGTTTTCTTGTAAAGACTAAACAGAGTATTGTGACGTTTACGCATTCATGTTATCACCTTATTACTCGAAAGACGGGCAACTTACCAAAATATTACAACAAATGTTGAAAATGACCACCGTCGACCTGAAGACAAGCCTCTATGCGTCGGTGAAAACTGTTACGCACACGAGTAAATATTCCAGCTGTATTGCGAATTTCTGCGGCTGCTGCTAAAATGTGTTGTTGAAGGTCTTCCGCGTTTTCGACTTCCGTGCGATATACAACAGACTTCATGTGACCCCACAAGAAGTAGTCCGGAGGATTTATGTCAGGGGAAACGTTTCGTTCAAATAGCCCTGCACACGTACGCTAGTATGCGGAGGGGCTTCATCATGCATGTAATAAATATGCCTACGAGTTTCTAGAGGTGTATCGTCCAACATATCTGGCAACCTGTTTTCTAGAAATTCCAGATACGTGTCTCCGTTTAACCGCTGTGGTAAAATAAATGGTCCAAACAATGTGTCTCCTAAAATGCCACACCACACATTAATAGAAAACTGCCATTGAAATTTATTTTCCCTAATCATGTGAGGATTAGCGTCATTCCAATAATGTACGTTATGAAAATTTAAGATACTGTCTCGTGTAAAACAACACTCATCCGTAAACAGTACTTTCTCTACAAATTCCTGTTGCTGCATTGTTTTTTATTTCTCGGAAACTGCAATTTTTACCTACCTTTTTTTATCGCAAATGTATGTACTATCACACCGCTATCCACCTTTAAGAGGATACCCTTTATTTCAGAATCACCCTGTATATTTCTTCACCGTATTAATTATTATGTATTTCACATTCTTTTAATTTGTTTAATTGTGGGTTATATGGCAGTAAGCATTCTGTATAATAAATATCTTAAACAAATGACAATTGTTGAATATTAATCATGTTTAAAAGTTGGTAGTGGGTAAGATATAATGCAATCTTAATACTCTATATATTTATGGGAAACTAATTTAAATTATTAATAATATTGTGGGATGTTTCATGTAATAACCATTCCTGTTTTAAATTGTTTCTATATATTACTATCTACAGTCTTTCGATCTTATTACCCATAGCAGTGTGGCTAACCAAAGATTTTGTTATAATTTTAATACTGTTTTGATTTACAATATTGTTTAGCTTTTGTAGTCATAATTCAGTAAAGAAAAATTGAATGATATTTAAAAAATGTACATAAAAATAAAAGAGCAGTAGTTAAAAATCTAATAATAGGGAAAGAAGAATGTTTTTGTCTTTCTTTCTTTCTCTTCATAAACAAAGATTTTACAAATTCCGTCTCAAAAATTTTTAAAGCATATTTTGTCTACGTCCACATTAAAATAATGAAGGTGGCCTAAATGTTGAATTAAATAAGATACAGGATCTATGGAAATGACAGACTGGTATAGAAGTTTAAGAAGCATAAAATGATTACAACTTGGTGACAGATTTTTATATTTTTGCATTTAGCTTACATGTATAATAAATTCCAAATTGTGCATTTATAAAATTTAAGTCAAATTTGGCCTAATTGGGAATGCTTTATGCTACTATTTTAGTGCTAGTAGATATTTAAGTTGGTGTAATTCTGTTGGACTGGTTCATATAAAAAAGAAATGATAAATGAAAATAGACTGAATAAATACGTATTGACATAATTACATTCTTTTGTATTTATAAGAATTGCTAATTTTCTCTTATAGTATTAAGTATGAATTAATTAAAAGAAATGTACAGGCCAGTCTAGCAGAGCATAGCTTTAATTGATGGTATTAAGGATGAAGAACACGCTGGCTTCCATAATAAAAATATTGCTTTTTTGGCAGATAACAATATAAAATTCTGAAAAAGAAAAACAAAACAAAACTACTGATCAGAAACCAATGGCCGCTAAACCGGCCATATGGTATACATTCAGAAAACTACTGTAAAGAAAGAAAACTGACACAAACCATTGCATAATAAGAATTCAGTAAAACTTCATCATCATTTGCAAAATAATTTGTGGTCATCAGAAGCCAACGTGTTAATTATATGTTGTGTTCGATTGTGGATTATAGTCAGTATTATGACTAAAACAATAATTAACAAACAGAAATTAGTGCAATTACTATTGATAATGTTGTACAATAAAATTCAAAAAGTTCATGCTCTCTATATGTAATGTTTATACAGATGTATGTGGTAAATTTTTTTGTCTTGTATTGAGGTAATATTGAACTATTATGTAATGAGAAAATAAAATTATTATAAGCAAGTTAATATTATTATTTAAGTTTACTTAGGGAACTCAAAGAATAAACCGATTGAGAGATTAAACTTGATCATAATGAAACTCCTTAAGTGATTGTTATGAAGAGGAGAAGGTGATTCTATGGATGCAATTGTTGCACATTGGTATGATCATCAAATTTGCTTACGCTAAGCGCAGTGTGTTTCCTAATTGATTAGAACAGCGCTTTAAAGTGAACTTGATTATTAAAGCCAATTAATAAGAGTGCTATTGTCCTTGTTCTCAAGGGATCTTCATCTGGAAGCTAATTAAAATCCTGGTTGTGTTCTTGATTTAGAATTTTTTGTATTTACATCTACAAGAAGTGTGATTTTATATGCAATTCAGGTGAGTTTACAATTTAATTCTTCAATCATCAGATTTCTTTTTATTTTCTCTTATAAATTGAATTGTAACGCTTTAATAAAATGTTTATGTATTTTTAATATTTATTTTCACCAAGTCTATTATAATTTATTTCTAATATTTATTTTTATTAAATTTATATCACTAGTTACACATTTATTTCTGTTCATTACTACATCTACTAGACGTTGACTCGAGCTTATTCACTGCGTAACTGGTTTATCCATTCCCGCTTGGCTTTATATATCGTTTTCTTGTTTTTCTTGATGAACCTAGAAGGTTTGCGCCTTTTCTCGCATATTCGACAGTTGTAACGCCTAGACAGTTTGAGTCTTCTCTGGTATTATTTGATTGATGGCACGTTACAGAATGATTGCATGGCAGTATCTTATATTAAATTTTTTGACTACAGGTTTGTATGGTTTGTCTGGGTTGTTTCAATTGTTCTAATTGTTTGAATTGCTTATATTGTCTCAGTCATTTGAACTATGTTTTGCTACTATTGTCTATGTACTGTTCTACAACTGGTTACTATGGTTACCATTTTCTAAACAAATCGTTTCCTTATGTTAAACGCCATAAACTTTTAGAAAAACGTTTTAATCGTGTTTTATTTAATCTTACCACACAGGTAAGTTAGAATGATGTATTTGTTGTCGTTGAATGATAAGTTATGAATCACATTTTAATGAGAAAGTAGGATTAATGTATATTCAACATCGGTATTGCTAGATAGTATTAAATAAACTATAATTACTTACCAATGCAATTTACATATTAGGTAAACACAATAAACACTGTCTTTTATAGATTCAAGATTTCTCTTATGGCAATCTAACACAGAAAAATGTTTTGTTTGGAAAGTAGTAAGAGAGCATGACGTCAGCACTTGGGCAGTCCATTAAATTGTATAAATTGATTCTTAAACCTAAATAGCACTGACATATAAAATTTCACTTTCTGGTAATTGTTGCAAAATATACAGGGTGAACTCAACAGCAAAGGTCTTTGGTTATTCACCAGTGGAACCAAACGTTAATTTGCCATTTTGTGGTTTACATCATTAGTTCGATAATTTGATTTCGACTAATCTTTTTTTGTTGTTTAAGAAAATATTTCTAAAAGTGAATTAAAAGATTATGTTACAATTTTACTTTAGGGAAATTAGGTTTGTCAAAGATAGAAAAAGTCCAGACAATCATGTAGAATGCTTATATCTTTATCTATTACAAGGCAATCAGTGTACAACTATTAAGTAAATCTTTACATGTTTACATACTTTGATTTATCAATTAAATGAAGTGTTTATGCTATTTGTTTTTTTTTATTTATTTTTGAAAGAATAGAATAGTATCGCCTGGATTAAACGTTTTGTCAGGTTTTTAGTGCCTGGCTGGCGCCCTTTAAGAAGATTAAGAACCTCATGATGCAGCTCATCTAGAATGCTGAAGCTACTGGCACCTGTGTGGTACATAATAAGCATTTATCTTGTGTTTAAGTATTTGGAGTCTTTAATTACAATTATTTTAAATAAACTAAAGAAATATAATAATAAATGATACTTATGAACTTCATAAGTAATAAATTGGTTTGTTTTCCCTATGTAGACTTGCATCTAGCAGCTTTATTTCTTCCAATTAAATAGCACTTTTCAAACTGATATACAAATTCAAAGAAAAAGAATAAATGGATATTTGGATGCACCAAAAATACTGCCACTGCATAGTGACAAATTTTGAAGTAGGCTAGTGGGATAATACCTTATCCAAGAATTGATATGTACTTGATAGGTTTATAATCACCACTTTGACAGACTTCTTATTTGAATGTCAATAAGAATAAGAATAAGAATGAAATTGAGAACGGGGTATCGTTTGAACTTGTAACTCTTAATACTATACAACTTGGTGGTACTTGGTACAGAAGTTATGACATCTGATGCAATATTGGATGGTAGAGGTTCGAGTTGAAGAATTTTAAATTAATTTCCATGCCAGAACAAGAGTCTGTAGGATATATTGAGGAAATAAATAACCCATTTGTTTGGTTTAACCATATGATACTGAATAAAATAAACAAAAGAAAATTCAATGTGTAGTATCCCAAGCCCCAGGTCCTGACAAATATTTAAATTTCCCTCCCAAATCTAACAGAAAGCAAACCCCAGAATCAATGTGTCCAATCGTGATCGTCAAACCAATTTACCTACCCTACGTTGTGTTTCTAAAATTCCCTAAAACTAGATACACTGGTTACTAACGATAGTGGGGAAGACAGGAAATCAAATAAAACACAGATTATGGTTAAAATAGAACGTGGTATATTGTATGCTAAATGTTGTGAAGGCCGGATAAACCTTTACACTGGTTCAGGTATCAGTTCGGAGGAAGAACCAGCAAGAAACCTCCGAAGATTCTTTTAAACAAATAATACAAGTTTTAATGCACAAATATATAAATAAACGGTTCCAACTTGAAACCAACAAGACACAGCAATATTCAATAAAATAATTAATGTCACATAAAAGCAAGCAATAATATGGTACCAACATAACCAATAATACTTAGCAAAAATTAATTATAAATAAGACAAAACACATAATAAGCGATAAGTTTGCACAAGTTCATTTCATAAGAACTTGGTGAAATTCAGAGATAAATAAATGATAAAATGAATGCTCAGAACACACAACATAATGCACATTTCAAATTCACTTGTTGCAACATAAATTAAACTAGTCCTGCTCTCTCCATTACTCGGATAGGTACTTATAGCACTCATCATCAAACAAAACTGAAGAGTATGTTAGCAAAGACAAAAGGAAGAGACCGTACTCTATTAAAATAGCTCCTTAGCCTCCGGCCGTAGCCAAAAATTGTGAACAGTCTATCATTCCCCGCAATAAATATATAAACAAAAGCACGGAACTATTAAGATAGTGCTTCGTGCCACAAATAGTACATAATAATAACTGCTGCCCAAGGGTGGAAAATGCTGCAAGAGAAAACATTTATAACAAATAAACACACAGAAACAATGGAGAATGTAGACTGCCACCACGGATGAAAATGTTAAGATAACACCAAGGCAGTTCACACTTTAATAAAGAGAGCCATCGACCATTAAATTCATGTGCGTTTTATAATATTTACTGGTGCTCACATGTCACAGTTGAGTATCAGAACATCCATGTTAACAAATGCTAGTGTATGAAAATAAATCTAATCGTCTTGTATGTTGTTTTGTAATATTTAAAACATCTGAATTTCAAACTAAATTCCATTATTCTTTCAACTTTATCTGTGATCACAAGATAAATGCATACAATACAAAAGCTTTCTTAATTTCGTTTCACAATTATTGTAACACAGAAAAATATCTTTAGTGAAATATGATATTAAAATCATTCAAAATGCCTGCATTTATAACACATAAAACAGTTGAATAAACATTAAAAGTCCTTACATGAGATGCATGATTGTTACATAAACACAAAGAAAGCCACGTGGTTTCTTACAAGTAATTTTTAATATCTGTTTAAATCTCGTCTACCCCAGCATAATCACAAATATAAAATAAAAATAAAAATAGATAATTGAGTTCACTTCACCCTCAACATGTTATTTTTCAATAAAAATCAAAAATGTATTTTACATCAACAGTAAAGTAATTTTGCAGTCTCCCGGTCCATCTCACCCCTTTGGTAGCCACCACTCAAGAGAGCTCCTCCCGGTTCATCTCACCCCTTTCGTAGCCACAACTCAAGAGAGACCCTCCCGGTCCATCTCACCCCTTTGGTAGCCACAACTCAAGAGCGCTCCTCCAGTCCATCTCACCCCTTTGGTAGCCACAACTCAAGAGAGCGCGTGTTTCTTCCCCAACCCCCAGCATCCCTTCCTATCGCCAACCCTATCCCACTCTTTCCAAACATTTCTAAGATGCAGTGATGGTAACCTATTTTTTCCTCTAACGCGCGAAATTTAAAATTTAAACCTGGATATCACAAATGGCTGCTGAAGATGCTTGGCAGTCAAATTCAAAACAGGTACAGGTAAAGTTTCTACTGGCTTTTGCATAAAATATACATAAATAAGATGGGCAATTTGAGAAGTAATCATAAAGCAAATTGGAGAATCTATCTTGTGACCATAGGTATGATGAGGTATGAATTAAACTATTTTTAGACAGATTAGTACCCTCTGAAAAAAGATACCCTCCCAATAAGCACAGAACATTGTTTTCAGGATCTAGCATTAGAACTTCGAATATTTGCATGCCATGGAGCAAAGTTTTATCTGCATTTCTATAGTTTCATAAGTGAGAATGTATATAGGTATCTTGGGCAGTGGTATAACTAGAAACTTGATTTGGATAGGAGTTATGGAAATTTCTAAGAAATGTTATATTTTTATATTATTTTTCAGTGTTTTTTAGTTATAATCAATCATTACAATGGGTTATGTCACTGAGCTTTGGGGAACATTCTCAAGAATGATTCTGAAAACATTCTCAATAAAGGAAAGGTAGCGGTAGAGTTAATACAAAAGATAGAAATGAGCTCTCTAAAAAGAAAACTGTGATTTTGGTAAAATTATGTTCGTATTTTCTGTTTTTTTCTAAATCACAATCTGAAGAATTTTTGATATTTCGATAATCATTCATAAGAAAAAATTACTTTTAGTGTTCTTTAGAATAGTCAGTTTAGTTCTTTTATAAGATAAAGTAAATCTCAAGTATTCAAACTGAAAACTAGATTTTACTTCGTTTCAGTTGCAGTAAAATGCAATGTGTATTTTGTACCTCAAATGTAAAGAGGTTATATAGTCAATATTGTTAAAATGGTAATAAAATGAACTCGGAAGAAATTCTCGTTAAAGCTTCAAGTTATACATACAAATATGCAATGTTATTTATAATAATTATCATGTATACAGTATACTTGGAGAAATTACTTATCGCATTCTACAGAGAGCAAGATGTAAAAGTAGTTGCCTATATTGCGTTCAATGTGGCCCGGTAATGTATTGACGCTAGAATTTCTTTTATACGAAACTATCATGGCTTTTGCGCAGCAGTTTGCAACATCTTTTTATAAAAATGTGTTATATCTAATTTAACGTTGACTCTAAAATAGATTAATACTCCATATAATTTATAAGTTATTGTATTTGGTGCGAGCTCGAGTTATTAAAATGCAGGTATGTACTACTTAATAGCAAACAGTAAATTAAATATCAGCGCAGTAAATTTTGTCTTTAAGAGGTGTAACAGTTTTGTAAAAGGCGGGAATTTAGATTTTAGAATTGTTGTTATTCTACTATTTAAGATAAAATTGAAAGATTTTCCATTCTTTATAGTTTATGTAATTATAAAGTGATACTTACTATTTAAAAAATAAATATTTTGTTATAATAACTTACAATGAGCAAAGGAATTTATAATTTTGCCCATAAGTGATACCAAACGATAAAAACTTACTAATGAGTAGCAAGCGGAAGTCATCTTTAAAAACGTTTCCGATAAACTTGGTTTTCTGATATTTCGTGATTCATATATAGATGCTACTTATTTAAAGATAGTTAATATGAATTTTACTATTAGTTTAGATAAACCTTGCAAGTTTGTAAATTGCGAGTAAGCCATTTAAGCCAGTTTATCGCAGAATTTCTGCAAACTTACTGTTTACTATAAAATAGTTTTCCCAACCTTCTTTCAAAACGGCACACATTATTTTTTATTTTCTAGGATACTACCTGGAATTCTATGTTGAACATTAACTTTGGATTTTCTTAACTCTTTTACCTTAGTAGAAAGGAATTATTCATCCTGTTTTCCAATTTATGGAATGTTTCAACAAATGTTTTAAAAATACTCCATAAATGCAATGTTTGAAATGTTCCACAGAGGTGTTGTGGCAATGTTTCTCTCAGAGTGTTTGGATTATATTTTCTAAAATGCTGCGACAGTACGTGTTGCATGAAATTTTTGATAAATTCCACGGAAACGTTTTTCTCACAAAATTTGCGGAACGTTCTACGTAAGTTCTTTGACACCGCCTCAGAAACATTTCTTTGGCAGATTATTGAAACACTGCATCGACTTTACATAAATGCGAATTGAAACTGTTGCGTTCTTTTTGTGGTGTAGACGAAAACAAACTGATGTCAAATCTTATTCCTACTTATTACCCATATTTATAACATGTAGGATATTCATAAATTTCTTAAAAACCGCATTGGAGTGGTACATTAGTGTTTCCAAAATATTCCAAAATTGGTTTTTGCAATATTTCTACTATGTTTGTAAAACATTTTCGAAGTAGCTGTGGATGATTGAGAAGATTTGTACTGCAAAAATAACATTCGACAATCACAAAGCGAATAAATTCTCTTGGACGTAACATCTCTCATTACGACACTTTGTAGTTTTTATATAGAGCTTAGACTAACATTTGGGCAAACTAAAATGTGTAATCAATGACTGTTAATTTAACCTTTTAAGTACCAAGCCGACAATATTCAGCTTGCGTTTGATCAAGATTTGTTTTCCAAAATGCTTTCAATTGCACTTGGACTGTTCTCCACTTTCCTTTTTATGCCATACATGACCAGATCAGCCTTTTCTTTTCAATCAAAGACTATTTAAGTCTTGAGGAAATAACTCAGCTAAGCTTTTAGGAAAATCTTGGTTTGTTGCGTAAATTTCGACAACGTCATTGTTTACCGTCAGGAACAGTTCAACTCAGTTGCTATACTCATTTTAGTTTAGCTAGTTTCAATAAAAAAATTAAAAAATCTTAAAAACTACCTTGCAAAGCATCTATATTTGCCATGTTTTACTTTGCATCATCTTGCATGAACTTGAGATCATATAATTCGAGCTTTCTTCAAGAATTCTTTTCTCAATATTCAATGTTTTGCTGATGATAAGAGCAATATTTTTACTTTTTTCTTGGCATTGAGAATTCTTTCAAATCTCTCGAAACATATTTATTGGAGAAACAAAACAAAACACATAAGTTAGTTGTCTTGAAATTAAGAAATCTTTTTTTGATTCAAGCAACTTGATGTTGAAGATAATGGAGTTATACGATATTAGGTTTAATAGTTTATGTAGCATTTAAATATCTTCTTTTATTTGTTTTTGCAATAGAAGACTTTTAACATATTTAGAATTATCCTTTACCTTGCTAGACGATATATCCTCCAAATTGTGATCACAACCATTCTGTACCCGTTTATCTATCTATTAACACGTTTTTTAAATTTATATTCTTTGTCTCAAAGGAATTCGACAATCTCGCGGTTTTTCTTATCTATTGGTGAACCTTCTCGGAACAAAATCGTAATATGTCTTACGTTATCTGAGCTTGTCCGCAATAAATCTTTATTTTCTTGTTTTATGTGTCTTGTATAGTATTATAAATACTATTTATTGTAAATAATACTGAAAAAAGTAATTTTTATCGTTATTGCTATTTTTTTTATGATTTTTCTGGTGCAGAAAACTTCTGTTGGTGTCGTGAGTGCTATCGTATATGTACGGTACAGCAGCTTGCTGAATTTTCCCATAATTATTGTTTCAAAATGTTAGCTAGTTGTTTGGAATAGCACAAGATACGGACATTACGAAAGGTAAGATTAAGGTTAACTGTTTTCCGATTATAGGAGAACGTTTTGTTTTAAAATCATTGCAATATCATATACTATACCCTTGTCTCATTCATGTAAAATATGAGTTTATTATTATTTAGAAAGGCTTTTAGACGTATATGTCGCAAATTTCTGTATCCGTGAAATTGGGACCGGTGCGATGTGTAGAACAAATTGATACACCTGCCAATTTAAATGAAAATTGACTATGTTTATACAGGGTGAGTCGGGAGGATCGCACCAAACTCCAGGAGTGTACAGAGTGATTGTAAATGAGTGAGGATGGTTTGAATTTGGCGCCACATTTAAATTATTTTCATGTTGGCACTACTTGTTTACTTTTTGCAATCTGTCAAATCTGTGTTGTTTACAAAGTATAATAACAAACAGTACTATATAACCTCAAAAAAGATATATTATATTATTTGACAGATTGCAAAAAGTAAACAAGTAGTGCCAACATGAAAATAATTTAAATGTGGCGCCAAATTCAAACCATCCTCACTCATTTACAATCACTCTGTATTGTACATGTAAAAATAATTTAAAAAACCTTCAAATGTTGTTATCCAATTTTCATTTGTTTTCAAGTTATAGCGTTATTACAAAATTTGGTAGTAATTTAGTTTTGTAGTAAATGATCCCAATTGTCATTTGTTTTCGCTTTAATATATTTGTTCTCATACTTGTTAGTGTCAGTGTATTGTCAAAGTGATTTACGTTTAGAGTTTGTACAATTAAAAGTGTTACAAAATACCACATACTTATTCAAATCTTGAATATGCAAATATGGTGTTTGTTTATGGTTTTTGTAATAGGAATGCTACAGCTGCTTCCCAGTGCTAACATAACAGACCAGGCAACATTTGGACGAAAGGTTTCCAGGGCGTTGGATTGGTCGCGGGAGGTCCTACCTGTTGGCCTCCAAGATCTCCAGACCTCACACCATTAGACTATTGTTTGTGGGGCCGGTTTAAAGATGAAATATATCAAGTTAAAGTCGACACTCGGGATGCACTAATTCAACTCATTAGAAATACTGCAACCAATATCAAAGAAAGACATGAAGCAATCAGGAAAGCAACGGGTGCTCTTTTTAGACGAAGTAGAAAATGGTTGGCGGCCAGTGGCGGTATTTTTGAAAACTTACTACAGGAATACTATAATTAAAATTTAATCAATGTTAAGATAGGAAATTTTGTAATAGCACTATAACTTGAAAACAGATGAAAATCGGATAACATTTGAGTTTTTTTATTATCCTTACATGTACAATGCACTTTTGGAGTTTGCTGCGATCCTCCCGACTAACCATGTATGCCTTATTTTGTTTGAAGAGTAAACTGTTATTTTATTATAGGTATTTTCAGTTTTCATTATCAACTAGAGTTTTTTGTGTAAACATTGTTGGTATTATTAAATCAAAAATTGAAGTTTGATTGATTGCTTCCTTTTTAACCTAGGACTAAAATTCTTCAAATCAGTCAAAACTAAAAAACCTATTACCTACCTTGAATATGGTAGTATAATTGTAAGCTCCGTTCCAAGTAGGCATTTGGCATATTTAACAATTCACACTGGGGACTTAAACATCTTTAGCTGGTTAAAATTCTAGCTCCAGTTATGGTGCATGGGTAGTTTGCAAAGATCTTCGAAGAACTACCCTACAATAAATGATTAATTTACAATAGTAAGCTGAAGATTGCAAATTAGATCTCTCGATTTTTGACTAGGTATAGAAGGTAAGGCATTAAACAAAAGGGAAAGTTTTTTGTTGTCATATGGAAGCAGGCAAATTATTTTATGGGAATCTCGGAAGTCTATCTTTTTTGCTTTACTATAGATTTTCCTTGGAAGGCTATCCAAGTCTATGATTTGATAATATAACTTTTAGTAGGTTAGTAATTAGTTTTATGATTTAGAACGATCAAATCAAATTTAGGCAAAATGTGACATTATCTATTTGCGGAGCTTGGATTATTGTAGTCCTCTGTAAGAAACAGACTTCTGTATCCTTTCTAGCTTCCAAGTTCTTTCTATCCTCCGTTTACAATTCTTGGGGGAAGGGAAGTCTTGGATTGTCGGTGGTCCCGTTTCTTGCAGTCTTCAAGGGATTCCTGGTTCCTGATCTATGCGAGTTCAGGGTCTACGGTTTCCTAGGTGAAACAATTTGTTATTATACTATTAGTCGCCATTATTTCTAGCTTTGTTAAAAACATTGATATTTGTCTTTTATGTAATAACGTTTGTTCTTCTTGTCTAGTATTCTGCACTGACTAGTGCAGATGTGTTGAGAAAGTGTTTTTTGTTTTATTGAAACTTTCACATCTGCTTTTTATTAGTTTGAATGTCAAGACTCTTACATAGGACACCTTTAGTTATGTGATCAGTGCAAATCTTATTGAACTTTTTTCTTTTTTTTTTAAATATACTTTGGGCTTCTTCTGGCCTTGCCATTGAACTGAAATGTGATATCTACTTTTAATCTTAGTGTTGGAGGCTGGGAGAATCTCTTTAATACCTGTGGTAGATAGTTCTTTGATTTTTGAACAAGACGGGTATGTGCAAATCTGTGATTAGAGTCTAGAACTATTACTTATTAGTTTCAGTATCTGCTGCTATTGATTATCTAATATTACTGTATTTACATCTCTTTGTTATTAAATCTAAACTGGTAGAGTATTCTATTGTTTAATGAGTTCTAGAGTCACACTTACCCTATAAAAGCAAAAGTTAATTTATCTTATTAAGATCTACAAATCTGTTAATACCAAGCTAGATTAGGTAGATACCAATAATACCTAAAAATGTACAGCAAGATCTACTACACAGTAAAATAGGCTAGACATAGCTGTAGAGATAGATTGACTTTCTTACAAAGCTTAGTAGTATATTGTAGGTACATGGTACTATGATAAACAGTAATGTGCAGTAATTGAAATGGTATTTGGAACTCTGACTATATTTATTCAACTGGTTGTGCTAATTTCAACTTTTGAGCTTAATTATTATTGTTTGTCAAAATTTGCGTAAACAAAAGAAAACTGTCAAAAGAATAAAATTCAAAATGTCATGATTTGTGATAAACTAATTAAACTTCATTCTTTGATTGTAGAAGTCAAATACTGATGAATTTCCAATCCAAGCTATACCATTGCTTGAGAAATTTAAAAGTAAAATGGTTTTGATATCCAGAAGAAATGGATCCTTTTTTCAAGCTATTAAACCAGCACGTTAGTTAAAAAACTAAAATGTTCGTTTTTTATAATTAATGTATGTTTTTAGTTTTAAAGGTACAAAACTGTTGCTCAACATGCGCTTTAATAATTTGTCTCGTGTTACTGATATTATCTTTATTAGCCGTTATATTCAAACCATTAAATAAAATAACTCATGCATTAGTAATTGATCTTGATGAACCTATAAGACATGTAACCGATTCAAAATTTTTAAGTATTGCAATAGATTCGGTATTTATTGCACATGGTTTTCGAGAGTGCAACATATCGTAAGTATATGAAACTTATTTTTATCTATTGACTTCTTCAGAAAGAAACCTTTTACAGCGATCCAAAATTACTAAAACTTATGATACCATTAGCTCCAGGTTATTTAAGAATAGGAGGAACAATGGCTGATAGATTAGTATTTACATCTAGTCCAACATTTCTATTTAAGACTTTTGATACAGTTGAAATTGATGGTGGAGAATGTTCTTATGAGAATACTTATTGTGATGCATATTACAGACATAATTATACTATGAATGGTAAATATCTGTTTATATCTAAATCTATTAAAGAAAGGATAATAATGACTTTTAGGACATGAATGGTTACAACTCAATAAACTAGCAGCAGATGCTGGATTCACAATGCTTTTTGATCTCAATGCCTTGAGACGTTTTGAGAATGGATCATGGAATTATACAAATGCTGAAGAATTGATAGCTTTTTCCGAAAAACATAATTTGAAAATTATGTGGGAGTTGGGAAATGGTAATTGCATGGTGATTAAAGTAGGTTTGTTCACAATAAATATGTAATGTATGATTTCAGAACCAGATAGATTTAGACATGCATTCAATTATGAAGTTAATGCTACACAGTTAGCAAATGATTTTATTACATTAAGAAATATCTTAGATCGGCATCCTATGTATAAGAATTCTTTACTTGTTGGACCAGACACTACTCGTCCACAACCGTCACATAAAGAAAGTGAAGTATATTTTCAAAAATTTCTTGAAACAGCTGGGAATGTAGTTAGTGCAATCACTTGGCATCAGTAAGAATCTTTAAATTTTGCATCTATACATTTTACTAATTTGCTTATTTTTTATTTCAGATATTATCTTAACGGAAAAACAGCAAAAGCAACCGACTTTGTGGATCCTGCAGTCTTTGATGTTTTGTATGCTCAAATAAATATTACAAAGACTATTGTTAAGAAGCTAGGACTAGAAGCAAAACCAATTTGGTTAGGTATTTGTTTACATATTATTATTTATGAATTCTTTTTGGGGATAGTCTTGACTGAAATAAATAGTATAGATATGTTGGGAATGGATAGATACATAAAGTTTTTAAAAACTGTTACGAGAAGAATTCTTTAAAATAGGTGGTAATTTGAAGAAAACTTTTGATCAAATATTTATTTGGGTATAGATAAGTTATTTCATAACTGCAAGGAACCTTTTCAAGAAAATTTAAAATAATCTGATGTGACATATTTTTTACCATTTTTATTTAATTGAACAGTCATTGGTTATATAAGTGTTTCTACTGAAATGAAATTAGGTATAACATTATGTTCTACTTTTACCGTTACCATCATCGTCACTGTGATAAAGGATTTTAGAAAAAAAGGTAAATGTTTTGCAAATTTGATTTTCAATTTGCCTATTTACTGACTATTAGAATAGGGACAAGTCATTCATGGCCAATTCATTCAAAATATGAATGAATTGAAGAAATGAACAAATTGATTGCAATTAAATTAGATGAACATTATGAGATAAAGGGTGAGTGTTAATGCGTCTATGAAATGCAGAATCGCTATCTGGTTTCCAGATTCCACTAGTAACAAACAAATTGATTTAATATGGAAAATACTTTTTGTGCTTTTAATATGAAAAGCCTAAAAACAACATAGTTTACAGCTATCTCTTAATACTGCTGCTCATTGTTCACTTTTAATGTGTATATGATGACTGACAAATGATCTTTGATTGTATGTTAAGAATGTTCATTACTTTCTGACATGCAGCACAAACCGAAATCATTTTTTTATTTAGTTTTTACAAATCTGTGTTACTCTTATCTTTATAATTGTAATTTTGATTGATCAATAAATAAAAAACGCTTTTTTGTAACATATGCCTTTTATTATCTGAAATCACTTCTTGAAATGTGCTAAGCAAAGGTATAGCCTCACATGGCATCAATTACATCTGAAGAAATTTTAATACTTGATCTAGTTGCTCTTATTTTGGGAAATTTCATTGGTTTACGTAGAGACATGTAAAGCATTAGAATTAGAATTTGATGTCTTTCTAGTATGATGTTGAGATTATTTTTGTTTGGGATTGCACATCCATTTTTGGGCTAAAATACTTAAAATGTCTTCAAAATTTTTTTGACTTTGGCTATTGGGATGGCTACTTATTGAAATCTGCCTTTTCTCAAAACATTTACTGTGGTGCCTACAAAGTATATTTCGTTGCCATAGCTGTACACAAACTGACTAAAACTAAATTCACTATTTCTCTTTTGCATTCTGTCAACCAGTACCTAGGAGATATATATGCCTCAATCCCTATACATCTTTTTCCTGTTTATTAATATTGCCAAAGAGAAATGATGCAAAAATCTCAGTAATTGTATAGAGTATCAAGATGCTCTTGTAACTAATATACAAGGTATAGAAGTACTAGAATAAGTAATTTATGATGCAAGGGATTTTATATGAGGAGTTGAAGAATTGCAAATATTTGCTTTAATAGTACACAGGGTATCCCAGCAAACGCAGATCTGTGTTTTCTCTTATAATTTTTGTACACAAAGCTAGCTCTCAACTAAAACTAGCCTGTGTCCAAAGTGACAGCTCTATTTTAAGCGAGTCCGCAAGCAGAACAAAAACAAGAGGACACGGAGGTGTTCGAGTTTTCTGGGGCACTCTGTATAACAGCATGGAAGAATTGGCCAAACTCAAATAGAAGTACTTCACATATGTTTATCTCAGCTGATGGAATTATAATTGGAATTGTGTAATCAAAATAAGGGTAGATAACTGGATCAATTATTAAAATTTATTGTCTGAAAGGCTATATCTTTCGAGCATTATTTCGAGAAATAGTAACAAATCTTAAAATTAAATATTAATAAAATGTCTTTTTCAAATAAAAACATCTGGGAATGCAAAGCATAACTACCACGAATTCCTGTTTTGTTACTTTTTCAAATTTTGGCGGCCATTTTGACCATGTTCCCGAGGTAATATCAAAAAACTAAAAGTATACGTTTCTCCTTTGGAGTTTGTTGAACATTTTTATAAATAGGGTGTAATATAAAAGACACAGCGTCACAATTTATTATCCAATTTTAGTAAACTGAAAACCAAACTAAACAGCTTTTGGAATACTGTGAAAACTGTCTGTCCTTCATGGTTTTGTTTTCAAAATGCACAGTACCTACATATTCTTTTCCAGATTCGGATAAAATTTCTTTTCTGACTTGCTGTTTACATATTATTCTGTATTGATTGTTTGGAATATTTAGATTATCTTATGTGGTAAGAATAGGCCGACAGTCCCGGTTCTTCGAACTCAACAAGCTTGAATAATTTGTCTTTTTTAGCCTCAATCTTACTAGATCTATCTATATTTGCAATCTAGCTTGACTGAACCCAATTTTGGGCCAATTTCTAAGACATTTAGAAACTTAGAAAGAGAATTTTATTTTGAAACCTCAGAGCAGGTGTAAACTTACTTCAATTCTATCTTAGAAATTGATCCAATCATCTAGGCATTAGGCAAATGTCAATTTTGCTATTATTATTAACCAATCAAGACAATAAACAGGCAAATTCTTTGATATCTTTATTTCTTATGTTTTGTTCCTAATAATTAATAAGAAAACTTTGTATTTACGTATGTTGTCACTGAAATGGACAGTTTCGTTTATGTTTTCTTTGGAACTCAAGATTTCATAGACTGTCCAGAAGAAAACGTGACGATCGTAATTAAGACCATGAAAGTCTTGCCAAATCAACGATTTTGACGTCGCATTTTTCATTGCCACAGTGATAGAAGCTGATAATTGTACCTTTCGAGTTTAGAAAAGTCAACTTTTTTCTTTAAATATTCCAAATTTAAGCCTATATGTTTGTTGGATGCAGGCACGACTGTTGTTTTTCTATACTTTTTTTCCACCCCATTATGTGCAAAACAGACAGATTAATACTTTCTGTCTTATTATTGACATTATTGGCGAAAGAAATTTATTAGATTTGTGTAGACTTGATTGAACTTGACTATTGTTTTATTTCATACATTTCATTTTGAGCAGGGCTGTAAAAATCAAACATGAAACATTTCAGAAACTATTAACATTGAACAATTGAAGTGTGCAGGGCATTTCATTTGTTTGCTTTAAATAGATAATAATCAAGGAGCGGCATCGAATAGTTGATGGCCCAGTAAAGTTGTCCGTATACCTAACCGCGATGCTATTAAACACGTTGAGTTTATGGATATTTCTTAGGCGGACGGCTAGACATGTGCAATTCGCGTAAAATAGTGACGTACTTTCTGCAAGATCAGCGCAGGCCAGTGATACAACACATTTTCGTTTTATTATATGCATATGTACGTACATTGATATAATACTTGGTAAACGCTCCACCGCTGGCATGATCACGTCACCGATTCTTTTCATGACGCATCAACTTACTGATACCGCTCCTTGGTCATAATTAATAATTGTGTAATGTGTATAATTTAAAAATGAAAGTGAAGTTGTTACTGGTAACAAAACGGTTTATTTATTAATTTCGATATGCAAGTATTTATTTTACAAAATAACTAAAAAAAAAGTATTTTTTCATAGGCCGCTACGGATCGCTTTTGTGTTTAACCTTTGATGTCTTTAACCCTTAGATATGATTTTGACAAACTCGTTTATTCGTATAAAATGTTGGGTTTATTTTGTTAGATCTGATCTTTAAAGTTTTAAAATGATATTACATGTAATAAGGATTGCAAAGAAAGGCAAAGTTGACTTTTTGATCTTTCAAACACTCTTCCTGTTTACTTAGAGGGTTATATCGTTGGAATTCCTTTTTGCGTAAATTTCTCTAAAAGAATATTACCTTCCGGAATGTGTTTTTATATAGCAAAAACTAAAGAAAAAACGAGCGTTTTGGAGGCATTATATTTATGATAACAGAATTAGTGAAAACATTTTGTTCTTACCATTTTTGTTGTATTTATTCCGGTTACATAATAAGTAATTATGCGAATCGGAATAATATTGTGTTAGAAAACGATTTGATTTGTTTTGGAGTAATAGTGATTAATGAATTTTTATCTTGGATAAGCAACATAAAAATATAAGACTTATGTTTAAGGTATAAAGCACATGTGATTCGCTAGGTGATGTTAAATGGTGAAAGTTTGATCCATTTTTATGTATGTTCGATATGTCTGATGTCTGTCTATATTCTTTACACTTACGTCAAACTTCTTGCTTTGAAAACCAATACATTAAAATCTAAAAATTAATTTTAAACTGAAAACAGATAATGAAACGAATTGAAACTAATGTAAAGTTAAATGAAGTCAAGTCATTTATACACATGCTTTTAGTAACATTCTTTCGTCGATATAATGAAATACTAGATTATTTCTTAGTTATACTGAAACACCGTTTTGTTAATAATAACTACTTTTTGAACCGATTATAATAACATTTGTAACTGTATAAACTAATAGATCTTCATAAAAACAGGTGAAACATCTTCAGCATACAGTTCAGGAGCTTTAGGCTATTCCGACAGATACATTTCTACATTCATTTGGTTAGATAAATTAGGTGTAGCCGCAAAAACTGGTTTGGATGTGGTTGTAAGGCAGACATTGTTCCAAGGAAACTATGCATTAGTGGATAAAACATTGGATCCTAATCCTGTAAGTGTATATTACTGATTTACTTCTGCTAATTAAATAAAGCTTTGGACTTAAAGGATTGGTGGATAAGTGTGTTGTATAAGATGCTAGTTGGACCAGAAGTTATTACATGTTATGATATGTTAAATAAAAATGTTCGACTCTACTGTCATTGTACTAAAGTATCTGCCTATGGTATTGCACCTTCTGTTACAGGTAGTTTTTGTCGATTAATAAAAGTATTAATAAGTAGCTTAATTTTATTTACTTTTTATAGTATTTGGAATGAATATGAAAAATACCGAAGCAAAGGTGAGGATAGAAGGAATTTTCCCTGGATTACATAAAGAAGTAGCGACAGATAAGGTGTACGCATATGTATTGACTCCATATTTAACCTTACTGACAAAGTATGCTCTATAGATGTGTTGTGTTATGAAGATTACTAAATAAGATTTATTTTTATAGACATATTCAACTGAATGATGATATCTTATTTTTACTACCAGATGGAAGTCTACCACCTCTTAATCCAAAAGTTGTCAGCCCACATCCATACCTGATAATGCCACCATACTCGTTAGCGTTTTGGGTAATACCAAGCCCTTTTGTACATTGCTCTTCAATAATCTCAGACCTTTAATATATCAAATACTTTAAATTATCAATGAGATTTTGTTTAGTGTCATAGATTGTGCATATGTTTAATGGCCAGTCATTTTTGTGATATTGTGAATTCGTTCTGTAATAAATATTTTTGTAGTAGAGTGTTTTACTATTTTTTAAGACCAAGATAGATACACAAACTTAGTTTCTTATGGTATGGTAAATAGCTGTACAAAATTGGACAATTTGAGTACTGTAATCTAAAAAAGAAGTATTATTTTCTTGTTGTATATCTATTAAAGATATTTTTACATATTTTACTACCATAGTAATCAGGCAAAAAGAAGTATAAAATCTACTTGTATAAGCTTGTCTTGACCCAATAAGAATGGCATCTTGGAGGCTAAAATGCTGTTAAAATCAAATAAATAAAATAAAATGAGAACTTAAAAGTCTAAAAAGAAACCCTTCATATTGACAGAAAACTGTTTGTTATGCTAGCGAACTAAAAAGGGATACAGGAATTTAAAAAGAAAATTAGTGGTATCATATGTTTTAGGTTTAGGAAAGTTACGGTCGTGTACTTGTCGAAAGAAAAGCCTAAAGAAAACGAGATGGGAGCATTTATCACACTTAGTACTAGGTGGTTGGATAGCATAAAATTCGAACGATCTTTTTATTATGCTTTAAATCAAGAGATTAATAGAGATAGAGATGCGTTTAAAGTGCAGTGTCACAAAACTAATAAACATAGAATCGTAAAAAAACAAAAATATTTTTTATATGGCCCTCAGTATTCATGTAATTAATTTGTACAATCTAATAGCAGTTCCGACTTTTTATAGTTTTATTAATTTATTAATATTTGTCTGAATTGTTTAGCCAAATTTACTTTATTATTAAGATAATTCTCGTCATTGTATTGTTTGATAATTCTAACCAAACTTTTGCTGAATTCTTGTGATTTGCAAGACTTAGTCACTGTCTGGAAATTTGTTTTGCTGATTCATTTTTTTGACTGTGTTCACGATCGCTATATTTGTTTTTATCTGCCTTTGACGGACATCACCAAGTCATGAAAGTTTCGATTTATCGTGTTATCGTTCTGAATTAACCAAAAATAATTTGTTACCTAAATGCTAATAAGGCGCTTCCTTTATTTACAATGTGATAACATCGCCTTAACCAATTATGTGTTTTACATGTTAACGACGCAGTAATAAGTTGAAATTCATCTTAAGTTTAATTCTTTATTGCTTATTAGTTATTAATTAAAACATAATATAGAAAGTTGAAGTTTTAATTAATCTTTCATGTAAATTTTGTTAGCAAAAATCAATTCTCTGTTCATCTCAAGTTACTTGTAAGTATCTACTATTAGTATCTACTACCATAAAATCTTTCAGTTGAGTTTAAATCGATCAATTTGCTTCTCATTCGCTAAAAAAATTTACTACCTATGTGAAAAGTTAACTTCACGAATTCTAATTTTATTTTATGTTGTTATTGAGCTCAATCAGTAGAGCTCGAGTTTAAACCTAGTCTTTTTTCGAATTTTTGTAAGAAATACCTTATTGCTTATAATTAAATTAACTCGCAGGTGCAATAGGAATTTATGCTTTTCCCAATTTACTACAAGGCCTTATTTAATTTCCGAAAATTGTGTGGTGCCCTGTTTAGTGTAGATAATTGTTTGCACAGCGCTCAAAATTTGAAAGACTTTTTGTTTTGTTTGTTTTTAATTTAGTTTTGTCGTAAATGATGTAGAATTCTCTTTTACATATTTCAAAAGCAAGCTTCGTTGTAGCAGGCCTGAAGATTTTGAGAGAGGTTATGTAAGAAACTTCAACCACAAGTGCTCATAGATTATCTATACAATTACAAATATTGAAGTCCACCGCAAGCAGAAGCTTTTGCAAGATTGGCAAGTATGTACCTATGTATGATAGACGCAGTACTCGGGTCCCAGGGCCCATATTGTGCAGACTGAGATAAACTGCTGCTTGAAGAACTAATATGTAATTAAAATAGTTGGCCTGTGGGAGACCCGCTGCTGGTACAAATGACAGTATAGCCCCCCGTCTGAGTTTCTTGAATGTCTTCGGGTTTGAAAAGTAACCACCAAAGTAACGGTGCCTTTTGGTCTCTTTTGAAAAGTGGATAAATATTTTCTAATTGTTACTGCAGTGCCTGCAAAAACTATATTCTTGAAGTCAGATAGTGTTGAGGTTCTCGTTGGAATGAGCATTCATATAATTCTTCTGCTTATTTTGAATTGAGTCTGAAGTTTTGGGGGTAGGTTTTTTTTATAGTCTAGCTTGGCTCATTCGCTCTGAAATCTGCGAAGAGTCCAGTCAGTAATATATTTGTTAGCATAGTTTAGTGGTATACTAAGAGGCGGCTTTGGTTTAGAGATAAGGCCAGTAACATCCCTTCTGGCCAGGGCATCGTTATCGTTATTCTCTACGTGAGAGTGACCTGGACCCCATATAAGAGCCATTCACGTTTGGCCACAAGACGGCCAGGGAATTGTGACACTGTAAGACGAGGTATGATGTAGTAAAAGATGTGCTCGAAGATTTTGATATGCTAATTTGCGTATCTTCTACGAAGATTCTCATGTGCGCAAGGCAGAATAGTGATGATCTCCGACTAGAATATTGTCGCATACCTACTAGGAGAGAATGAAAGTTTCATTCATTGTTTGAATTCAAAGACTTTTGCGCTATTGCTATCCCTGGTTTTGGATCCGTTCGAGTATCAAACAGGGCCATTTTGGGTTGAACTGAGTGGACTAAATCTAGGGTTTTAAAATAGTATATAAATGGATTTACAAAAGTATACATGAGAGGAATCTAATTCTTGCTGCGAGAAACGGAACATTCCTTATTAAAAGTTAAGGATCTGAGAGTATATGAATTGTATTGTTGATTCATTTATAGATCAAACTTAACCATAGAGGTGAGGCGCAGTAGCTTGATTATTGGGCCTGTCTGACTTTTAAATCTAAGTTTAAACTCCATGCGCTTGCTGTTTTCTTAATCAACAACTATAATGCCAAATCCTCTGCGAGGCCGTTTTCGCTTCCTTCTTTATCATAATGTGGAGTGGTGGAAGGTTGAGGAGGACCTATAGGACATTGGTGTAAGTAATATGGTATCTAAGCACCTCTCACCTGTTCTAACTGGTTCTTGGTGAAGATTCTCTGAGATGCGGTCTATCAAACAAGAGAAGTGCATAACATACTAGGTCTAGTTACCACGTATAGAATCACTGTATGACCTTGGGACTTAGATTCTATGTTTTGCCAAAAATCCTTTTTCGTATCCAATAAAAAGAGATAGTCTTTTGGAACTGCCTTTCAATATGTTCTTTCTAGGACAGGATGGTTTATCATTCAGGATTACTTCTAGATATTTAACTGTTCTGGTTTGAGGTAACGCAACGGTGAATAGAGAGGGGGCTTTAAAGCGTTCAACTTTTTTTTTTTGGTTGGTGAAGAAAACTAGATTAACTTTGTCACGGTTGACAGTCAGTCCGCTCACTGTATTTCAGTTTTGAATTATATTAAGAGTCCTTTGCATGAGCTCACTTGTAGTTGCAGGAATTTCCCAGAGAAGAGAAGCTCTGCGCGAAAAGAATGTTTTCATTGAGTCTACGTAGAAGCCCATCAGGTACAAGGCATCACAGTATTGGAGATATAATTCCTTTCTGAAGACAATTTTGGATAACAGACACTCTAACGGTTGACCAATTGAGACTTTCTAGTACCTTTCTGTTTTATTAGTGAGCATGGGTCGAATTCACTTGACTACTGCAGGGGAAATACCCACTCTTTAAGAGAGGTGCAACGTTGTGTTATCGAACGCTTTCTAAAGGGTTTTCCAATAGGAGGTGTTATTTTGAATAGCCCGCTATTTCGGTAGATGTCACTTTTGAAGCTATCATTTTTTGACATTTGACAAGTAGAAACTACGCCATTAATAAATATGGAACGATACACGCTTCAACAACGCATTGAAATTATTAAAATTCACTATAAAAATGGTGAAAATTTGGCAGAGACGGTTCGTAAAACTCGAACATTTTTGGGTCACCGTGAAGCACCTTGTCGGACCGCAATACAGAAATTGGTGAAAAAATTCGAGCTCTTGGGACAAGTTAGTGATGTGAAGAATAAAACCCGTGCACGTCGCTCAAGAACAGCCGAGAATATTGCTGTTGTAGCCGAAAGTGTTAAAGAAAACCCAGGTTTGTCCATTCCTCGTCGTTCTTTGGAATTAGCCATTCCACAAACGTCATTACACCGTATTTTGCATAAAGATTTGGGTCTTAAGGCTTATAAAGTCCAGTTAACACAAGAACTCAAGCCGGCCGATCATCAACAACGTCGTGTCTTTGCTGATTGGGTCGTTGAAATGCATGAAAATGATCCAGAATTCCATCGAAAAATCATCTTGAGTGATGAGGCCCATTTCCACCTCGGTGGCTTCGTCAACAAGCAAAATTGTCGGATCTGGGGCTCAGAAAATCCAAGAGTTATTGTTGAAAAGTCTCTCTATCCTCAACGTGTGACTGTTTGGTGCGGTTTATGGTCCGGCGGAGTCATTGGACCTTACTTTTTCGAAAATGAGGCTGGAGCAACAGTTACGGTGACTGGATTGCGCTATCGAGAGATGATTAACGATTTTTTATGGCCGGAATTGGATGGTATTGATCTGGACAACGTTTACTTTCAACAAGACGGCGCTACGTGCCACACAAGCAACGAAACCATTGATCTTTTACGGAAAAAGTTTCCGGACCGTGTTATCTCTGGAAGAGGTGATCACAATTGGCCACCGAGATCTTGTGATTTAACACCTTGCGACTTCTTTCTTTGGGGCCACGTGAAAGAGAAGGTCTACGCCAACAGCCCAGCGTCGATTCAAGACCTCAAAGATGGAATTCGTGAGGCTATCGAGGACATAGGGCAGCCACTTTGCGATTTGGTTATGGAAAATTTCATGAAAAGGATATTGTCCTGTAAGCGTGGTCGTGGTGGTCATTTTCCTGATGTTATTTTCCACTATTAACGGCATACCTTCCTCTTTATAATGAAATAAACATCCGATCATTTATATTAAAAAATGGCACTTTTCTTTGAATATCAAAATAACACCTCTTATTGGAAAACCCTTTATATGTCCATATTTTGGTACAGCGCTTTCTCGATTCTGAGTACCAGGGAACGGAAGTTTAATAGGCATGTGTGCCATCTTTAATGTCTTATCTTTTGTTTTGTTTTTAACAAGAAGGAGAAAGAACAAATAGGTGTGAACCTTTTAGCCAAAATCATTTTCTAGCTTCTGTCGCAGCTGAGCCGCAAGAATACCATTTGTGTCTGCACTTTTGTATGGTACAAATGAGCGATTAGCAAGGTAAGTAAAACACAACGAAATTTGTATAAGAAATTACCAGAAAATCATGATGATTTGGATCTTTACTGGGAAGTACTGACTTAACTGTGACGCTAAGTGAATCTATAATATACTAAGTGATCAAACATTCTTAAGGACAGTCTAAATTTGGTGTATATTAATTTTTGATGTCTTTTACAACTTGAGTTTGGTACTTACGGGACAAGTAAACTATTTGGCACTTTAATTATTTGTTGGAGCCTGTGCGTGCTGTAATTGCTTTTCATCTGGATTAATTTGTTTATTAAATCAGTCTATCTAGTAAATAATAATTTTTGCATGATACACCAATGAACAACAATCGTGGCTTAAATGAGTTGGATTTCTATAATGGTAACTTTTAAAATTTTATTTATTTGTTCTGGATCACTTGGTGGTACTTGGCCAAATAGTAAATTTTAGAATTTCTATAGAGAACTCCTACTATTCAGCCTGTGATGAAGATTGAACTAACTAAAAGAGGCTAAAATGTAATCAGTGTTAGACATAATCTAGATCATTCATCCAGATCAAAACATTTATCTGTCATCTTATCTAGATATATTTTTTCTAAATCATTTTTTATCTGTAGGTATGTAACTGAATAAAAAAAAATTACATTAGATAATCAATAGTCTTCTTTAACTTTTTCGTTTTGTAATTATACTTTTTTGATTTTTTTGTTTGTTGACATGGTTTGTGATCAGTTATTTCAGGAATTTAGTTCAAGCAGAAGAAATACCCTAATACATGTGTGTTGTTCATCAAATGCACACTGTTTTAAAAATATCCATGTTTTGACATGAATAAGGCTAGTTTTGATTTTTGCATTGTAATCTACTTTCTATCCCTCTATTATCTAGATAAGAAACACATAATTTATCTTATCTAAATATTTTTTAATGATCATCTATTATCTATAAACCCAACATCTAAATATCAATACAAAACGGTGGTGTGGGAAGCTAAAATAGAATCTACGAATGATCTTACTGTAGCTTTCCTGTATTATTAGTCAATAGTATCTTGTTTTCGCAAAAATGTGCAGATTTCATACGTAGGACATTTAACAAGATGGCAGTTTATTTTGGAAAGTTTTACCATATTTGGCAAATTTTTCAATGTCTATATTCTACGAATTAAATAAAAACACCGACAAAGGCAACTTTCCTTTGAAAAACAGCAGATTTGGAATTTAAAAAAATTCCTAGATCTCAGATCATTAAGGGTGTACTTAATGTTTCGAATTAAACAAAATTTGTTTTGAATTATATTAGAACTACCCTAAATTAAGAAATAGTTACATTCAAATATTAAAGTGAAATTTAAAGTAAAATTAGAAGAAGAAAAAATGAAAATCTCACTGAAGTATCTATTGAATGCAAAGAAGATTTCAATAAATTTATTTTTTATAATTTTTATTAATATTTACTTTAAATTTATGTAGCCTACAAGATTGCTTTGAATCTTGCATAATATATCGAGAAATTAGATATCAGAAAATCATTATGAAGAGAAGTGTTTTCGAAAAAGTATATGCATATTATAATAACCCCATTAGATTGCAGAAAAAGTGTCGAATAGACATTCTTTTAAATTCTGATTCTAACAACTTCCTTATGTAAATCAGTGGTGGGTAGTAAATTTATTTATTTTTTCTTCATTTTAAAATACGTCTTACGTCTTGGATACTAAATTGAATATTTTTTATTGATAAGACGTACCAGAAAATTGATTGGTTAATTTTGGAAGTTGTATTTATTTCGTGAAAGTTAATTTTTATAAAAATCTATCTATCTCAGTTTTGTAAAAAAAAAAGAAACGATACCGATTTTCAATTTCTATTTTCAAACATATTCATAATATTATTTTACACAGTAGCGTTCAAAATTATTTAAACATAAAGCAAGTACGAGGTTATGATATTCCACTACATTTTGTTTCTACATTCTACGAGTACTCGACAAAAATTTAAAACTGTACGTGCTATTTTCCTTAGTATATTTTATTAATTTTATTTTAAAACTTTTTTAAGGATTATGTAAACGAGTCGACTATGATTGAAAATATAGGTACTTAAAGGACAAGATCTTTTCCTCTTCAGATTTGCTGGCATTGGAATCGTGCTCGAGTATCTGTTAACAGTAAGCAATGACTTGGAGGTTTTCCATGTTCTGCAACACCTACTTTTTATCTCTTTTTTTTTCATATTCGCCTACATGTTATTTATCATTCTCACTACGAAAAAAAAACGAATTTTTCTTTTAAGCTTTTCTTCAAAAATACAAAAACGCCAGGTGGGTTTGGAAAAGCAGAAGTAATTATTTTGAGAATTTCCTAATAGAAATTCTGTAATTAACATTTTCTTGGTATGTAGAATTTAATTAAAATCTCAATTATTTAAAACTGTTTATAATTCGTAGGGAAAGTACAAAATAAAGTTCACTCATTCGGGTGAAAACCTACGTTTCCTGGGATGATTTAGGAGTAGTGGGGATAAGGGCATCAAAAAGCATAAGAAGCCTCCCTTCCATGCTTTTACCTCAGTGATGTCAGTGAAGTTAAAAAAACCCAGTCTCTTAAGAAAAAACTTACTGAAAAGAAAAATGTGTTTTATAAATTAAAAATTAATTCATTAACATGCATTTCAGTTGCAATATACAATATAAAATTAATTGTTTAGTATTTTGGTTAATATTTTTGTTTGTGTACAATAAAAATACGTGTAAAGCAGATTCGCCGTAAGTAATTTTTAATTTTTTAATTTATAATTTAATAAGTGTTTAAGTTTTAGTAACTTTATACATATATTGTTACGATAATTTAAAGTAATCAAAATAAAATAATTTTAACATAGAAAATGTATTTAAGGGAATGTTCTTTTTGAAAATGTGAAACATAGTTCTGTCAATACAAATCGGTTGAACAATAAGGAACCATTAGAAACCTTTAGCTCCACATGAGAGCTTTTCTAGCGACCCGAATACTTTAAAAATCGGAAACGTCGTGGTTGAGAAATTGCTCATAATTGTTTAAGCCTTGACATATATTTTTTCTGAATATAAAAAAAAGCTTTTTCCCAAAGGATTCACCTCTAAGTTACGCTTTATTCATTCATTTTCATTTCAATCTAGAGAATTACATTTTCCCCGATATTAAAAATTAAAACCTCAAAAACAAAATTAATTTTAAATTTCAAAAAGAATAAAAATTTGCAAAAATAACTTAACAAAAATTCCTTTTCGACCTCATGTGAAGAAGATAGGATTTTCACCAGAGTAAAGTTTGTTTGGTTCGCATATATTCTCTTTATGTTCTCACAGTTTGTTTTCTATCATACGAATTTATGACTTTTTGTCATGTCATCTTATCCAAAAAATGCAAATATTCTTTGTTTCAATTTCTGTCTTGGTCTCAAAACTTTTCTGCTTTACATATTCTTGTACCCAAACAATATTGCTATGATTTGAAACTGTTTATCTTAGGTAATATCTTTCATCAATATTTGAAGAGGGGAGATGGAAGAATGTGCAAATCAGATTAACTAAAATCATTTACATAAAATATAGCTAAAAGTGTCAGTTAAATATAAATGCGTATTCATTATGTCGAAAGCATCAAGCAAAATCGGTTTTATTTAATTTAGTCCGATTTGCATATTTATTTAAATAAGAAAAGCTAAGTAGCTGATTGAAATAAAATTTAAATTGGCCTTAAACAACTTTGAACCTTCAAAATAGTTAAATTTTGTTCTTAAATTACAAACTGTCTAAATTGAAGCGGTGATATTATGTGAATAAATATCTTTGTCAAGAATTTAATTTTTGGTAAGGGTTTAAATTGTTCAAATCGATTCAGGTTGATATCATTAGAAGTTATCTAATTTCTCCAAACGAAACAGCAAAGCCGAATTGGTGTACATTTAAATTTTTCCAAACAAATGGAAGTGAGCAAATGCAACTGCCATCATCATAAATACAGGTCGAAACCCTATCGAAACCAAAGTGTAAATTACCATTATTACTATCACGAGCTTGAAAATCTATTAAGGACTGCCCAAATTTTTCCGTTAGATTTCAATTTGAACATGACATTTCAGGAGAATCAGCAATGACACATACATATGTAAGGATGGTGTTGCATTAAAAGAGTATGACGGACGGTAACTGAAGTAATGTTTTTCGAAAGATTTGATCAACGTTACAAAAGATTGTCCTTGTCCAAGCGTCTGACACTGCGCCGTCCAGGAACATTGCCTCGGCCAAGTCATCTCCCATCTACTCCACCGATCGACTATCAGTACTAGTGACGAGTGGTTGCTAGCAGTTTGCTTCGTATGGGCTACATTCAATTATTTTTTTCAATACTGAGACCATATCCACGCACGCCACTTCACCAAATTACTCTTCACTGGCCGAAGAGGAAATTAACTCTTTCAACAACTCACTTTCGGCCCCTGATTAACTTTAATCGATTGACGATGATGGAGGATTCTCAAGCCAAAACAAAACACTCCACAGCAATAGTCTACCAAAATTCAGAAAAACTGCCTCTTTAATCTCGGTAAAATCCTGGAATCAACTCCACTAGCTTATCATTTTAAATCTATTTTTTGTAATTCTTTGCACTTGTTGCACGGCTTCAACTATCTTGGCACAGTTTTAAAACTTTGTAACAACTTTAATTTAAAAAATGACCTGTGGGATGTTGCGGAGTCATTAACAGTTTTGCGGTGCTTTCGTCAACCTCTATGGGACTTGCGTTATTACTCGGAGAAACTACTTTATTCTCTCCTCTCTTATTTCTCTTCTCCCAAAAAAGAGAAAGTCACCACCGGGTTCTGTTAGCACCTAGAAGGCTGGCCACCACATCAGCAGATACCGTTTCATCGAGTGCCTAGAAACGAAAACTATAGTTTCTGCATTTAAGCATGTAGAATAGCTACGTCTCGTTTATGGGAACATAACAAGTCCAAAATTGCAGTCCAAGGCTACGATTCTGCATGCATGGGCAATATTTTTATTTATAGATATCTACTTACTAAAAAGTATCTGTCCCAAATAATAAGTACAGTGACTCATTTGACGAGTCACCGCATTCCCGCTCTCACATTTTCTTTTCACCGCACCGCGTTCTGAGCCAACTCAATCTCATCTCCTATAATAATACGCGTATCTAAAATTATTAAACACGGCCCGTACAGTTCGTAGACCAAAAACAGTTTGTAAACAGTTTGAATAGTCTATCAATGGTTCGCACACACTGTAGACAGCCTGTAAAGTTTAAACTCCATTTCCAATAGTAGTACCGTAAGGCAAAACCGAATATCCGATCGTTTATAACTGTATACACATCACACCTTCGACAGATCGCTGTCATCATAGACGCATACCGTAAGCAGCATCATCTACAAATTCGACCATACCGTATTGTTACCAAAATCAAACCGATCGACCGTTACCGTTGTTTGTAGATAGAAACACCACTGGCATTCTATCCTATACTTTAAGTAACCGTTCCGTTATCAAACCGCCTGGACATTTTTGCTACATCTTCCTAGCATCCGTCGCAATTTTGGCGCCCGGCACAAGCAGAGACTTTCAGTCCGAGCGATCGTCAACGCAGAAGAGCAGAAACCTTCAATCCGAGGAACTTCAATACAGAGCAATAAGGAATCTCATTTTGAGGGAAGTCAAATAGAGCAAAGTGCGCAAATCGCAGTCATCAAAAGCTACTGCAAAAATAGACATTTTATCGTATAGATAACCTATTTACAGCACAGCGAATTCTACCAAGATGACGATAGCAGCAGTAAAGGAGGATGCACGTTTTTAGAAGTAGCTGACATCTATGTAGGGTAGATATACAGGGTCACTAAAAAGTATGGAAACACGCTACCCTCGCAGAAACGGTAAGAGATAGACAAATGAAATTTGGAGAGCTTAAAGTAGGTATTTTTTGCCATGTTTTGCGAAGATAATTAAAAACAAAGCTTCAATTGTTTTCTTGTACGGCCGCCATATTGAATTTTTTTAAATGAAACATCCTATATATGACCCCATATTTAGATAGAGACTTTCATGACAAATTCATTGATGTAAGAGTTGATATACTTATCTTGAAAGGTCTTGGAGATAATCGCTATTCTTTTGTCAGGGGTTTCCCTATTAAAAAGTATGGGGACACACTACTCTTGCAAAAACGGTAAGAGATAGACAAATGAAATTTGGAGATCTTAAGGTAGGCATTGTTTTTGCAGGAGCAGCGTGTTTTCATACTTTTTAATAGAGAAACCCCTAACAAAAGAATAACGATTATCTCCAAAACCTTTCAAGATAAGTATAGCAACCCTTATATCATTGAACGTGTTTTTAAAATCCCTCTCCAAATATGAGGTCATTTATAGGGTGTTCTATTTAAAAAAATTCAATATGGCGGCCGTACGAAACAATAATTGAAGCTTTGTTTTTAATTATCTTCGCAAAACATGGCAAAAAGTACCTACTTTAAGCTCTCCAAATTTTAATTGTCTATCTCTTACCGTTTCTGCGGAGGTAGCGTGTTTCCATACTTTTTAGCGACCCTGTATATTAAAAAGATGGAAAGTTTAATTTAATACCTACAAAGGGTTTGATAGAAGAGAAGGGGGAAAACGTTTTTAACAAAGGGAAAACATTAGGATGGTCGAGCCGACAAAATCCTATCTGATGACCGTATACCAAATCCTTTTTTGACCAGTATCATAAATTATACCGCCCCCGTTACGACAAATCCGTTTACTTTTGTTGCTTTACTACCAGGCACCTATCTTATCCAGGCTTATGTTGTCCCTGTTACAACAAATCCGTGCACCAACTTTTTCTTCCCTCACTTCGAAAGGCCAAAGATGGATCACATTTGTTTGTCGGAGTGGCATGTCAGGTTTGATGACATTAGTACCACAACAATTGTGAGCAATGGAAGGTATTAAAGACTTCAAAAGTGATTTTGAAAACTTCTGCTTACCAGCCGACTAGAAGTGCAAATCAGTTCAACAAAAAAATGAATCCAAGGCAAACTACGTGACTGCTAATGCTAAGGTACCGTTATGGTAGTCTTTCCAAAGCCCAGAAAATGATACTGGTTACATCTCACTTTGTTACCCAAATACCTCTTCAATCTACGGAAAACCGAGTAGTGATAGTTTTAAGATGTACTTGTTTTGTAGTTTACTTAAGAAACAAATTTATAACCAAAAAAGCTGGAAACAGATTTGCATATATATATATATATATTAAAGCTATATGACGTTTTCATTGGTAGAAAAGAAAGTTCAAACGTGTTTGAGTTTAGCAGATCGATAAAGTATTTTTTAAGGCATGTATAATAAGAGGCAATGAATTCCGTGGAAATGACTGTCTGGGTGTTCACCCAGACCACTAAGGAAAACCATGAAAAACTTTAAAGAGAAAAGAATTAGATGAGAGGCTTCATGTATTGCAAACCGTTTGTATGCCCAAAACAAAAACATATGGGAATCACAACGAACTTCGTTTTGTTACTGAATTCGACAACAGTTTTAAAAAATTTTTAAATTTCGGTGGTCATTTTGACCCTGTTCCCTAAAAAGTATTAAAAGACAAAGACACTACGTATCTTTAGTTTTTGATGTAGAATCTAAATCTGAAGTCAAAATCTTAAAATTTAAAAAAAATGCGGGCAGCAGACAGACAGACAGACTTCGCAAATTCAGTAACGACTCCTATCGGAGTTCGTTGAACATTAAGAGCTTACAGTCAAAATCAGAATATTTGGGCTTGTAAGCGCTACTCTTTTTTTTACACCAGGCGGTGTCTGCGAACAATATTGGAGTACCAGATCTTCGGTACCAACGATTCCTTCCACAGATCTCTGCATCAGATGACTGTAGTGTAGAAACAGAAACTCTAGGGGTCTTCTCGAAGGCGATGACACTTTGGCCTCATTTCAAACTAGCAATGCCCTGTCTTTAAGAGAATCTCTAGAGCACTGTCTTTCTACTGCAGTTATTTGGACCATGAAAACCGCAGGAGAAGTCGTCGGTGCCGAAAAAAGTGAACTTTTTAAGATTTTGTTCCACATTGTCAACGGGAGAATGAGACACATTTGAGTTTTACTTCTACCATGAGAACTTTGTTTCTTAAATAAACAACAAAACCAAAGTAAGTCATAAAATTACCACTACCCATAGAATTTAGAAAATAGGCCTACATAGAGCTAAAAAACCTAACAAGGGTAATTGCTTATAAATTGCTTTAGAACAAACTTATGGCAGCTAGATTCAAGGTTTTTGTGTCAAACTATTAAGTCAGTGGAGCCATTGAACAAAATGATAGAACAATTTGGATTTGGGATTGTTTATCAATTTGGAATCTTTTATTTATTTTATCGGTAGCAGCATTGTATTGCTTATACCTAAAATTGGGATTGTTATTGCTAATCTAGAGTATTCTCTCACTGTACCTGACTTAAAATACACGAATAGACAGAAAAAATTGATCAAAACTAGCATTATTGCTTGTATTGTTTTAAAACTACTATATCGTTGATCTTCATTATGTAAGAGTATTTTCTGAAAAATATAAATGCATTCACTTGAAATGTTTCTTGTTTCTGGTATTAAATTGTAATATAAACGTCCTCAGACAATTAAGGTTTTTGCATTTAAAAGGAGGTTACATTTTTAGGAGGAAGTTTGGCCTTACCTTGTAGACTGAATTTTGTTAATCAGCAGGATGTGTTCCAAAGATGTATTTTTACTATATCTATCAGTATCATCAATTGTCAATAGAGGGCATCCGTTAAACTATGTTTCTTAGTATTAAGGCTTTTGTTTATTTTTTATTTATTTTAATAAAATATCGGAATATTGAATATGTTTGGATGTTATAAGAGAGGTTAGCATGTAGTTCGTGTTATAGTCTTCATTTGTCTGAGTGTTCATATTTTATCAACAGAATTTGGTTAAATATTACTTATAGAAGTTTATGAAAAATGCATGAATCCTTACCAAACATTTTAGAATCTTAACTGGAGGAATAAAATAATTTCAGTTGTCATAATAATAAACAAAAGGCAAAGTGCGAAAACTGTCTTAATTTATATATAATTCGTAAAACTACTTTGATGTCTGAAATGCGTTTCCTTTTAAAGATAGCACTCTTGATATTGTACATACAACGTGCTTGGAATGTGTGAAAAATTCTTTTAGGTTTTTTGTACTACGATCGTAATCTTTTGGGTAAAATTTCATTATATGTATTATACGTTAAAGCATCACTGCTGTTAAGTGCCAATTCGTGTAATGATAACGTCTTACTTCTTTCAAAAAAAAGAAAACTAATTTTTCCTGTATTTTCATAAGGTCATTGGAGCTTGTAAGTAATACTGCAGATAAAGTTTCTCTAGATACGGGAAATGAAATACAACTCGGATTTAATATGATATCTATAATTAAAATCTAAGGATCTTTTGTTTGAAAGAAATTAAATTTACATTAGGTCTTAAAGTTACTAATAGTTACATTGTATCTTATTGTAATCGTAATGTCTTTCTTTATAAGTACAACAACTGCAAATTTTCTTATCTTATACAGTTAACATTCATAATTGGAAGTGTTAAAAAATGAAAACTAATTTTTCGAGATAATACAGAAACGTTACATTAGTTATCCATATCAGGGATTAACTGTAAGCTTTAATAATGGCTGCCCAAGCCTTTTTTTAGTTTAAAGAAAAAGTAAATAGAAAAAAAAAGCAGAAGTCGAGGAAATTTATTACTTAATGTTTATGTACTATGTCTACCTACTTGAAAGGTGCTCTTTAGAAATTTGTTGATATAACCAGGGTTTAAAAAATGTTACCTCAATCAAAAATCTAATGAAAACTGAGAAGGCCAAAGTCAATTTTTGGTTCGAAGTTGGACTTCTCAAGTTAGAAATTGTTAAGTGGCACAAAAGTTATATACTGAGACAAAGAGCAAGTTTTTGACAAATTGAAATCACTCGTTAACTTTTAACTGCTTGTCCATTGTATTTTCTTGACTTGTAAAACCATACCTTTAGATGGATCGTTTAACATATTCACTAATGTGAATTGACCACTTAACATTACACTTCAAATCTCTCGTTGGTGGTACCCTGTGATTATCTAAATTAAAAATACGTTTAAATGCTTATTTTCAAGTCATTCACAAGCGCAGAAAAAGAAAAAGAACTTCAATCAAGAACGAAAATTTTGAAAAGTCTGAAAGTACGTAGTTGATTTGTCGACTGCTTGATTAATATCTTGACGTAGTTGGTGTTCTTTCCCAAACACCTATTACATATTTTCTGCAAGCTTGTCTACATTTGTTAGCTACTGTACCCAGTAAATGGAAAAAACCTTCCCAGATAACTGTCGAAATCATTCATACATTTCACAAAAAAGGCAGAATCACCACTGCTTAGAAATAAGTCGATTGATTGTCGTTACGAATAAAAGAAATCGGCATTCGAGGCATGAGAAAATTATTCTAAACAAGAACCTTTTTAAAATCGTATCATTCATTACCGCGAAAAGAAATTTATGTGTTGCTTGTTTGTTTGACCACTTTACTGTTAAGAAACTCTTGATGAGGCAGAAAAATAAGAAGATTCTATTTTGGACGGAACAACTATATAAAAAAGTACTTTGGACAGATGAATCAAAATTTGAACGGTTTGGTTCAAAACGAGATGCTTAAGGGAGAGAATGCAATGCCATCAGGTCAGTCTCTGATTGGTGATGAGTTCATTATGCAACAGGATTATAATACCAAGGGTACTTCTAGATTGTGCTGAACTTTTGTTCAACCGACGACGTTGATGTACCAAAAACATTATTAGGTCATACCAAATTTATTGAGTTGTTATAAGATTAACTAAATAGCAAGGTTTAGGATGGCGACCAAATTAGTACTGTTGCCTCCAAACAAATGCAAGGCCATCACTAACTCCTAAACAGAATTGTGACTCATCGCCAAATAGGTTTTTGACACTTTTCTTCTTTCCATACACCATACAGACAGCAAAATGGAAAGGTGGAGAGGTACTCATGTTGATGGAAACTCTCACGAAGACCATCTTTGTGACAACATTTGCAAGTTGACTTTTTTTGCTTACGTGTCGTGACAGATTGCTCTATATCTATCAACAGCTGCTAAATGTATTTTTGTATTCCCGTCTATGAAGTTTTAAACGCGTTTTTCAGAAAGTTTACTTTACTATGGTGCATACAGACACTTACTATAACAATTAAATTGAAGCAAAACCTTTTAAGATCTTAATTTTGTTTTACATTACAAACAGAATAAGAAAAATGTTATTTGTTCCTAGAAAACAAAGTGACGTCGAATTCACGTGACTTCTTAGTCATCAGCTATGTTACATTCACGTTTAAAAAGACGTAAAAGTGACACAGTTTCAAGAGATCATATTAGGAAATGGAATAAATGTTATTCACTGACAGACTAGATATTGTTTTGACCGAACACTAGAAAATGAGACTTCCATATACAAGAGGACAATAATAATAAATTACGTGAATTCGACGTTACTCTACTTGCTTAAAGTTAAACATGTGTCTATGAGGTTTTTAATTTATAACCATTATAGAAATCTATGAAAAAAGAAGAGTGCTTGCAATATTTCATTAAAAACTCAATTTTAGTGGTGTTTGTCGGAAGTCTAAATGACGTCAGTTTGACTTTGCACTTGTAATAAATAAAAATAATTATGTTACACTATAATACATTGAATAACGCTATTTGTAATTTAATTCCAGAGTTGGTTTGACGTTTGAAGATCTTTTGCCCGAAGAAAAGTCAAGTTACGACAAAATGCGTCCACCTAAAAAGGATGGAAAACCTACCATAGTTTATTTTCACGTTACTGTTATGGGATTGGACAGCATCGATGAAGGTTCTATGGTTGTAATAATTATGCCGCTTACTATTCTAAAAAGTTAATTATCTCTTTTTTATTTTAGACTTATGTAGCAGATATATTTTTTGCTCAAACCTGGAAAGACAATAGATTGCGATTACCAGAAAACATGACGTCTGAATATAGATTACTAGAAGTGGATTGGTTAAAGAATATGTGGAGACCAGATTCATTTTTTAAAAATGCCAAATCTGTTACCTTCCAAACTATGACTATCCCAAATCATTATTTGTGGTTATATAAAGACAAAACCATTTTGTATATGGTTAAGTAAGTATGGCGTGAAGTGTTTTTTCTGTGCTATAAAATTTATTTATATAATTCCAGATTAACTTTAAGACTTTCCTGTGTTATGAAGTTTATGATCTATCCCCATGATACTCAAGAATGTAAATTGCAGATGGAGAGTTGTAAGTAGTTTAATGTAAAACAGATTTAGAGTTGCCATTCTTGTTAATAGTAAACTATCTGTACTTTTATACAGGGTGTTTTACTATAGGTAGTAGAATAGTAGTCAGATTCATGACGTTTGGTCTACGAGTCATTTGTTACTAATCATTTAGATTAAATTCGTCGAGTTGATTAGTTATTGGTTGGCACTCAAGAAATAAGCAAAAAACAAAAAGTGTTTTTGTTTCAGTATCTCACACAACAGATGATTTAATATTTCAGTGGGATCCCGATGTTCCTCTTGTGGTTGATGAAAATATTGAATTACCACAACTGGCACTAGTTAAAAATTATACTGAGGACTGTACTCAGGTATATTCTACAGGTAATTGTTACTAATATCTTCTATCAGAAATCAATATATCAACAATATTTTTTAAGGAAACTTTACTTGCCTTGAAGTGGTGTTTGTCTTAAAGCGACGTCTTGGTTATTATTTATTCCATACATACATTCCAACTTGCCTCATTGTTATAATGTCTGTGAGTAGTTGTTCAAAAATGTAACTATTTGTAGATAAGTCTTAATTTGCTTTAGTGGGTATCATTCTGGATAAAACCTGAAGCTGCACCGGCACGAGTTACGTTGGGTGTAACATCCTTGTTAACACTTTCCACTCAGCATGCAAAAAGTCAAGCAGCACTACCTCCTGTTTCGTATTTAAAAGCAGTTGATGGTTTCATGTCTGTATGTACACTGTAAGTTTGTAAGAATCTTAATGAAGTAAAAATTTAAATAAAACTAATGAGTTTCAGATTTGTATTTATGGCTTTAATGGAGTATTGTTTAGTTAATATAGTATTAGGTGATTCTGATGGACCCAAACCTCCACCTCAGCCACCTAAAATGGAAACGATATTCGATTTGGCTGGAAAAGAGAATACATTTTTATTAACAACAGCTCCAAAACCTGCACCAGTGTTAACACCAGCACAGAAAGCACGAAATAGAGCTATTTATATTGATAGATTTTCTAGAGTATTTTTTCCGTTGTTATTTTTCGTCTTAAATGGCACTTACTGGATTCTATTTGCAGAGTATATTTAAAAATATATTTGAATTGCTAAATTGACGTGCATGGACATAGTTGTAAGATTTCTATATTTGTTAACTATACTTTGTTAATTATTGGATCATTTGTTTTATACTCTTTAAGTCTTTCCTCGGGTTTTAAAATTTGAAGAAAATCTAATAAAACTTATAGAAGTGAATAGAGTTTATAGAATGTGATGTTTTTCTTTGGAGTTAAAATTTAATAGTTGTTTAAATGTAAATAAATTTTTAATGCACTAATGGAATTGTATTCTTTGTCAAGATTCTAATATGTAAATAGCTCTAAAGATATTTTTTATTGCATCTAACAATATGAGAATCAAAAACAGTGACCAAGGCTACCCACTGAGTTTAGTTAAAATTACATTAAAAATGTTTTGTTACCATTTTATACGTTTCTTTCTAAAAATAAAGTTTCTATGTGTATTTATTAAACAATTAATAATCTCAGAATTCAAGAAATTTAGATCTGCTACTCCATATGTAACTTATAAGATAAACACATCACATCACTTAATAGAAATCAAATGTTTTAGGTAGTCACCCTCATTTTACAACCAATATAAGGACATAAGTCTTGAAGGATGCCATTCTGTATTATTTACAGATTTAATTCTAATTTATTGCAGGTAATTTTATGCTCCAAAAGAAAGTCTTAAAAGAAATGTTTAAGAGAGCGTTGCTTCAGATTTCTGCTTCGACTAATTTTCGATTATCGTTTGCAGGTTTACAGACAAGTGGTTTCTGGAGGATCAAGAAAAAACGAACAGCAATCACGGCAAACAACTTCGTGGAATTTTTAAAAATGTAAGATTGCATTGTCTATCAGAATTACGCACTCTAACGTACTTCACCAAAAACGTATTAAAAAAGAGATTATTTCTTTACAAATCATTGATTTTAGCTGATTTCTGTTTTTTGCGTTTGAGAGAATTTAATCCGTCTTAAGACAGTGTAGGGCTTCTGTAAGACTACCGCGTATAGGCGGTCAGATTGTTTATCGCACAGAGGGGCAGCAATAAGATTTGCTGTAGAAACTACCACGTAGAAAAATCTTTCTGTATAGCAAGCATCTTTCTTTCTTTGATTCTGATATGAATTCCATTCATCGTGAGTGAAAATCAGCTAATAAATGACAGAAGATTTTTTATAGAAATTTATTCAGAATGATACCTAATTGACTGACCAAAGGGTTTGTATCAGTCAAGTATCTGATCAACCAAATGCATACAGCAGCGCTCTAACAACAAACACCTTCTGTCGGTACTTTCGATTTGCATGGAGTAGTGTCCATGCTTTTGCTGTTTGTTACTTGTGTTCTGCTAGATATTAGTTTTCAGTATTATTTACCTTTTATCAAGTAGCAAATGAGGCAATAGGCACTGTACCCTTCCTTGTTTCCACTCGTAGCGTAGGCTCCAAATACCCTAGCATCGGTTTTGTCTTTAAGACCATTTATGTTAGATTACTCACACCCTTTTTCAACAAACTAAAACTCGGTAAAATTTAAAAATCGAATATTTTTAAAGTGAAGATTGCAATTATCGCCTCAACAGGATTAATGGAAAGCAAAACCGGACTTGGTTCGTGTATAGTTCTCTTGAAATGATTAATGGAAGATTAAACCAGACCTGTGTTTGAATACAGTTTTTTTTCTGAAAAGCTAATGGAGCGCAAAGTCCAGCATTGTTTTTGATTCATACTTTCGGACCGATCATGGTTGATTTGGCATACTATTCACATTGTGCGATCATCGATCATCTACAATGTTTAAAAATTTCTCAAGAAAGGGATTTGGCCGTAATGGCTTATATGTTGGACGAAGAATAACAGAAAAAGGAATCGCCCAGAAAGAAAAGGCATAGGGCCATTTGGGTGCATCCAATGATTACCAATCGCAAAACAGAAGGAGAGTTTTTCACTTTGTACAAAGACCTCGTAAATCATGAAGCAAAATTTGTTCCTTACTTTCGGATGTCCAAGGATAAGTTCCCATTTTATCAATTGTTCATCCATTGCGACATAACTGCACGCAAAATATGAAAACTGCGCCTGAGTTGACAGCCACCTGTTCACACTAGTAGTCTAAAGCCAAATGGTACGGTCTCGGTTCGCTCAAAATATTCCTTCGAACAGCTTCAACTGGAAAGTGCCTGGACCGTGACTCCTAATGTGAATAGTTCAATACAAAATGAATGTTACAATATTTGACTTGATCGCAACCGTACCTTGATCAGACCGAAAGTATGAATCGGCCTGCTCAAACGATTTATTCTGCAGCTGTACGTTTAGAAGAAGTGAGCGTTTAAAAGATACCGAAACAGACGTTAGTATATTTACTCCTATAGTAGTTCCATGTAAAGTTACCGATAAAATGTAAACTTTAATTTGTTTGTGGTTTATAGAATGTCTAATTTTAGATGTGAAAATTCTGTAGCAAACGATGAGAAAAAATAAGTTTAGTAACATGCATAACATAAATTAAAATAGTTTGATCAAAACAACAGACGGTTTCTACGCAGATAATTTCTTGAGAATTGCCCAAACGACTAGAAGTTGTATATTCTGTAGAACAAGCTCTTTTAACAGTCTTCTAGAAGCTTCAGGTGATTTACTCTTGTATTCTCTTTTCCACACAATCCAGATCAAAGATAGAATATTTTGTGCTGTGTCTTCAGAACATAACATTAGATGCACATGAGATTTTCTTTTACGATATACCCAACCGAATAAGATACTTAACCTAAACAATCCTTGTTCAACTTGAGAGCCAACGGAATATAAAAGTAAGAAATAGTGCAAAACCAACCTCCAAATCAAAACAAAGGAAATTCGGCAGATAAAATTTATTTATTCTCTGAAAATTCTGATAGCTACACCAAACAACAGAGTATACGTCTTCCTGACTATGGCTACGAAAATATACGCTACTACTTACCTCTGAAAAGCCTTGGATGGGGTTCTCAGAATTTTGAGAATTTTTTCGAAAAGATTAATGCAAAGCGAAACCAGATCTGTGCTTGTAAATAATCTTTTTAAGAAGGTTAACAGGAGACAAAATCTTTTAGAAAATGTTATACATAAAATTTAAGTCTTCTAAATAAATATAATCAACATAAATATTATATTGCTAGTATCTGTGTTGTTAAGAAGTTTTACAATAATTATTTTCAACTTGAGAAATAACAATTTTTAAAACAGGACATCTCAGAAAACCTTTTTAAACAGTGTATAGTCAAAGCTATAATTAAGATCTTGAGTTTCATGCATTAGAGCATAGTCGTTTGTTTTAATAATTTATTTAAAAGATACTTGTCTATCTGTCACAATATTAATTTATTTTTTAGAAAACTCTGTAAATACGCATAAAAGCAGTTTAATTAATTTCACTTACGAGGCTGGATTGAAGAGTTTCCAAAATCGTCCGTAGATGGCTGCTGTAATTAAATCTATTTTGTATCATTAAGTAGGCTGGTATTTCAATTTTTCATAGAAAAAAAATCAAATTAATCTGTCATTTAGTTCACTTTTGATAACCGTTGATGTACTTGTATTTCGTGATTTTTCAATTATGGAGAAAAATAAAATTAGAGCCGTCATTAAATTTTTTTATTTGGAGGGCAAGACAGCCACAGAAGTTAAAGCCAGATCTACCATCGTTTTTCACCGTAAATTTTTGGATGTTTGAATTCAAACGTGGACGTACCCATACAATTGATGAACCTCGTTCAGGACACTCGAAATCTGCTACTACTCCAGAAATCATTGACAGCATCCATGATATGGTGTTAGACAATTGTCGAATTAAAGTTCGGAAAATAGTTGAGGCTGTGGACATTTTGTATGAATGGGTTGTCAATATATTGAGAGTTGGGATTAAAAAAACTTTGAGCAAGATGAGTCTGCTCACTCCAGAACAAAAACACATTCGTGCTCGAACTTCAGCTGAGTTTTTCCAGTTGTTTAGAAAAGATTCAGTTGACTTCATTAGGAGATTTGTGACTATGGACGAAACTTGGATTCACCTTTATATCCCAGAAACCAAACAACAGTTGAAACAGTGGGAAGAATCCGTCCCGTCCAAAAATAATTCAGTCGGCTGGAAAAGTAATGGCTTCTGTTTTCTTGAATGCTAAGGGCATTTCACTTATTGACTATTTGGAGAAAAGAAAAACCATATTTTGCAGGCCTCGAAGAAAACTATTTCCCTGAAGGGATTGTGGAGATACGGTGGTCCAAGGGCGTTGAATTACAGGGTAATTATGTAGAAAAATAAAATGTTGAATTTCATTTGTATTCACTTTCATTCCGGAAACGTTTCAATCCAGCCACGTAACATGAAATAAGTTATCCAAAATAATAAATAACATCTATTAGTAATTTGTACAATTCTTCCATTTGTTTTTAACTGCTAATTTTAAATGATAACTCTACGAATTGTTTATTTTGGTTTATTTTAATGCCGTTTGTATGTAATTATCTACAGTAGAGTTATTTCATGATGCAAATGTGTTATTTGAGTAGAGACTAACTGTAAATGTTATCAACCTATAAATTGCATGATAATAATTAACTGGTTAATTAAAAAAGGCAAGTAATCCTTAATTTTTTTTACATTAAAGGCTTACAGTTGTTTTCTATATCATTTGATTTTCAAGTTAACGTTTTATTGTCTGTTATTGCTTTTCGAAATCCTTGAAATGCTTTTATTTGAGTGGTATCAACACATTTTAGAAGTTTGTCGGCAGTATCACATTCATTTTTTCCTTGCGATGCTAAAATATTAGATTAAAAAAATGTTACAATCTAACTAGAAAAATTGCTAGGAGTAAAGAAGGGGTAGAGGAGGGAACACTTGCTATTAGTCACTGTTTAACCAAAAACATTAACCTGTTGACGTCACTACTGGGTGGTAATTGCTTATTTTAAGTGCTTTGATCTTGAGATAACCAATAAGATTCTGCCATTCTCATCAACCTGTTGACTCCAGCGTAGCATTTTTGATGTTCCCTCCTCTACCCCTTCTTTACTCGTAGAAAAATTGTTTTTACTTCTATCTAAACATGTTATAGTTTTCCTCTTATTATTAACAAAATCTTTTCCATGATAATAAGGTTTTATCTTCTCCAGTGCTTCTATAAACCCAACTCTGTTATATCTACCATTAGCATCTTGCTGAAAATCTTTTCAGTTTGGTACAAGTAACAAATGTGCGTACAAAAAAAACTTACAATTCCTATCTTCTTGTTTATGCAAGCTAATAAGCATTTGTATTCATTAGTTAACTGTTTGTTTACTGTTAAAGCGGTAAAAAGTAATTCTGCAAAAAAAAAACTTTAATAAAGTTCGTGTTGCTGTTTTTTGTGACAAGATTAAATTATTCTTAGTAGTGGTGTAACAACCGTCTACCAACCGTCTGCAATGCAGGGGCAGTCCCAAGGAAAAAGGGCCCCCATAAGGTAGGCTAGTTTAAAATCTCTGCGTTCTGCCGGTAATCTAGAAGGGACTTTCCGTGTCTGAATTCCAAGCGGCTCAGTGTTTGGTCAGAAACCCAGCGAAAACCTCCCACGATTGGTTTACAGCTAAAGAAAACCCCGCGAAAAGTTCTTTAATAGGTTGTTACACCACTGATTATTAGTATTAGCAACTTATTGAACAACTAACCCCATTGATACGGTGTAGTATTAGGGTCAATAGAACATTCATATTCCCAAGTTACAATCGATGGATAAATGGTAACTGACTCTGGTCTTCTAGTATACTTATGAATCATATAGCTTTCATATGTTGTGTGTCTATTTTGTTGCCTTGTTTCTCGCTTCTCTTCTACAGGCAATTTCTTCAGAGATACCGTTGGAAGTGTTTTATCAAAGAATATGAATTCTGAAGTTTTCTGAAAAGTAATTAAATTTTTTATTTACACTGAGAAATTTCATTGTCAGTCAAGCCTACGTTAAGATAAATGAAAAAACAGAAGAATATAGTTAATGACTTCATTTGTTTAATGCACTGCGGCTATAATTGGTGTTTTAACGTTGATATTTATATTTTACAACCAAGTACCTGTTTATGTTTGTAAATTTAATTAACCATTAAAATTCTATGCAATTATACTTTGATACGGGGATAGAACTTAATACATTTGAATTCTGTCTTGAATATTTTTTAGTTTTTTTTTTCAATTCTGCCTCTACTTCTATATTATCCTAAGTTAGTATTAATTCTAAGTAATAATTCATTGATGACCATTATCTGTACCGATATTATCAATAATATTGTTTTGTTCACACTAATATAAGTACAAATGAGAAAAAAATTAATTTGGTATAACTAACACTGGAGTAAATACAATTATAATAATTAAAACACAATTTCACAAAGCAAATCTAAATAAAATAAACAATTGGTATTGTAGATCCATTTGTTTGCATAAGGTGTGTAATCTTGCATTACAGGATATTAAATTTAAACTAAGACTCTTTTTGGTCTTAGACCGGCTAATCTCAGAGGGCGGCCTTGAGCGGGGGATAAGTAAGTTATACATACAAAAAAAAAAACACCAAAAAATATGTAATACATATATTAAAAAAACCAATTAAGAAAAAGGACGGCAATGTTTTTATAAAAAAACACAAAAATTCTACAATGTATAAATACAGTTGAATTCAGGAGATTTCTAATTATAAATTGCCATCAACACTATTAAAACAAATTTTAAAGTTCAAATCAATGCAATAAATTTTATAATAGCATTAAATAAAAATATTTAATCTGAAGTTAAAAGATACGTACCATTTTTAAGAAAATTTTTAAAAATCATACTATTGAAATAGTAAAAATTTTAGAAAAAAAAAATTTTAATTCTATAAAACAAAAACTTTTAATAAAAAAAGAATTTTCAATTAAACAACTTACTTCGAATTCCTCCCTGATAGTACAGGCTTGTATCCCAGTCATGAATAAAATCTGTAACAAGCTTTAACACGGAACACAACCTCTCAATACGACGTGTCTTAAGTTTTCTTTATGAATTAAATAAAAAACAAAATAATATAAATTATGCTGCACATGAAAGAGACCATGAGTTAATGTGATTCTTAAAAATAAAGAGTAATTAACAAAAATTTTTATAACTTAATGGCAACACATCAAATGATAAGATGGAGGCGATGTGGAAATCTGGCGTTATTGAATTATCATGTCGGCTCGCTGGAGATGAGATGAGATGATTACGTTTAAACTTACCTCTATCCAAAAGTGCTGTATTAAGGCGCTCCCGGACGTCAAAGATCTTAAAAACATTCCTGTTTTCTTAAATAACAAAAGAGTGCTTTTAGCTATTGGAATTAAATTTGGGATGTGAATGTGTACTGGAAAAAAGGATTTTCTGACACCAGTTTTTTGCTTGTGGGTGTTTCGTAAGTGGTCAAAAGTCGATACACTACACGCAAAAAAGCTCGGATTTTTTTAACGGTTTGGTCAATACTTCCAAAACATTTTCCACAGATGAGCATTTTTATTTCGGGCATTTTTTGTCTGTTGATTGATTTTGATAACTGCAATAGTTTAGGCAGAAAAAACAATTTGGATTTGCCTTCTGGCATGCAATGTGAAGTTAGTAGTAGTAGTAAAGTATTTATTGCATCTTGAATGCGCCTCCACAGCTCTTGTTCAAAAATTTCCTTCGCGGAGCTTGTCCATTACGTCAGCTCTCATGACTAAAACCGTGTATATTCTATTTGATCTTATTATTAGATTAGGTTGTATTACTATTTTACTATTAAACTGCAAGAAAACAGCGAACTTTCTACATGTCTAGGTTATCCATGATTGATATTAGTTTCCCAAGCGTCTACACTGTGAATCTGCTTCTTGTACTTGACGAATATTTTGGAAACGTAGTTCTAAAATGGTATTACATGTGCAACATGATCGACAAACATGGAAAAATCATTTATTAGCAATGCTAATAATATTGGTCACTCCTAATAATCAGTCCGGAAACATCATTTCCTTACCAGAAATGTAGCCTACAGAATAGTAAAACTACATTAACCTTATTTTAAATCTTTGGATCCTTGCTGGCAGGTTTGCATCGCTCGTGGTGCACCAACCGACGTTAACACTAAATTTATTACATCGAAAATCGTGGTGCTCACAAGCCCTAAGGTAAAATGTTGACTGACTTCCGTCAACTGATCTCGGAAATTCCTTGTAGAGTACAGACGATGTGTTGACTGTTCTTTGTAATGTAGTCCGTTTATTATGGCATACTTTGCATTGCGGAGGCAGTATATAAAAGAGAATGTAAAATAGAAGAAAGTGTACGTACGGGTCTTGAGCCACTAAGATTGCGGTCTAAATCTGTAAGAAACTTTTAAGAATCGAATACTATAAAAATATTTCAAAAACACTAAATGTAGACTTAACTCTGTTTTAATAACAACGGCAAGGTTTGTCAGATTTTTTTTTAATTAGCAACTAAAATTAAAATGCAATTTCTCATCATAGATTTGTGTTAATCTTGTATGCGTGAGTGCTCTTTTCTGCGTTTTCCAAGAATATTAATGAATTGGTTGCAAATTCTTGTTTTTGTTGAGAATTTCAAACCTTTTCATTACATTTACAGTTATGTTGCCCTTTTTTCTGTTGTTATATCTAGAAAACGCGTGGACGTGAACTTTTAGATATGTTAGTCTTCCCCTGGGCCTACACCATTTATTATCATCAAGAACGACGAAGGCGCCATATAATCGCAACAATTCAAAACCTTTACTGAGTCTACAAATGTTGAATTAAGAAACCGGAAGTAAGCACGATATTTCTAGAGATCACTATGCATTGTATTTATAATGACCTGATTAAAGCCTATTCCGTGGGCGTTTGTAATAAGCAGGAAACCTAATTGGCTATTCAAGAACTATCAAAATAAAATTGAGGGATATTGTTCCAGTTGGGTATCTGTGTACAAATCCATTAAAATTCCTTTTTGATTATTACAGTTAAAAATAATCAGAATCAGCAAACTTTATTGTTTTACTCAATAACGAAAAGCAATAGGTGAAGTTGTTTTGTTAATCTGTGAAGAGCAAACCGGAGACATTTTATTCGGCAAAACATCTCTGGTCAAAGCAAAACACGAAGCTAGTTCGACTTCATTAAAATATGAAAAAAATTGAAAATATTTACCATTTCAGTCGAGATTCGAGAATATGTCAGAATACTGAATCGGAAGAAATTTGATTTGGTTTTGATTCATCATTTCATGTATTATTGTGCCAATGTAATTTTTATTTCCTAAACGATAATATGTCATATTGAAATGATATTTATGACAGGAGTAGTAAAGCATTGAGTCAGCAAATTGAAGGAATACGAGCTACCATCATTGATTTGATCACTCTTGAACCATCGAAGGAGATTTTAATTATGTGGTTTTTTTGAGAAAACGCTTTCTACCGTTGCGTACCTTGAATTTTTAGCTACAAAAAGCTTACATGACCGCAACCCAACAACAACCATGCCGAAAAACTGCTGTAAATGAACTCCAAGAAGAAAATCTCAAACTCGATTAATAACTGTTTACGAGAAATTAATGGAGAGTGGCATATTGGCAAACTTGTTTTAACTGTCTGTTCTTGTAAATGATGATGTAGTATCAACGAAACAAAAAAAATCTAATTGGGATAAAACTTTGACTATAGAAGTGGATTAACCTAGAAGATTGGATGCATTAAATGAAGCCAAAATCGAATTATGTTTTTTTTTTTAATTGACGGAGGTTTAATATTTTGGAATTGGAATGTTGCCTAGAGATAGGATTTTTTAGGTTGTATATGGAAAGAAGTTGCAAATACGACTAAAAATCGTGCTACAATATAGTAAATACACAATTTCTACAATTTTCCAATTCCATATCGACTCATGCATTCGTATGTTTGTAATCTATGAACTAAGTGGAACGTGTGGAGTGCAGCTAGACCAAGTTTCAGCACTGACTATCTGTAAATTCCTTGATTTAAATGTGAGAAAAATTTAGTTATCTAGCTGTAGTAATAGCAACTCTAAAGAAATTCGAAATTACTTCCAAAAAATAATTTTTAATTGTGAACAGAAATTCAGAAAATCTATTTCTGAATTGAAGGTAGAACTGCGAACTTTGTGTAGAAGCGACGTTTGGTAAGTTAACAATTCCTATTAACGACGACTCTTATGCAGGCAAAATGTTTAGTATAACCAAAGCGTTAAGGTATTCATTCCTCAAACGAGCAAACCTTTTTGTTTGGTTGAAAAAAGTACTTGCTTAAGGTGCTTTATTATGATTTAAGGAGGTACTTTTTTCAACAAAACTATCAAATCTACATCCTAAATCTTTTTGATTTAGAAACTTTAAATGGTTAAAACGGTAGGCAGCCTTAAATTCATAATTTTAAAATCTATTTGAGTCGAATGGGAGTTTTTCTCTTATTCATTCTGTTAGAATTCCATGAGCAATAAATACTTAAGTATAAAATAGTTGATCCTGCAAATGCAATAGAATTATACAAAACGCCGTTGGAAGGTGTACAGGGTTTTTCACATCTGAGGCTCACCATTGGGATTTCGAAAAGTATAGGATGAGATACCAAGTCAGTTAAACTGGAGAAAAGCTACATATTCCAATTTCCACCAACAGTCCACCGACTGATCTTAATTTGTTTTAAATATAACCCAAAAATGAATATTTTCAATGTTTGTTTTTGGATCATAACTGCCTTGTTGCAAGAATTTTCTAAATTTTGTGCACTTTTCTTGGTTTCTAATCTTTGCTGTTATACAAATTTCGGTTTTACTGAGCACTAAATTGGATTTTGCTATAATTTCATTCTATAGATAATGCAAATGGGTCTATTGATAAAAATACAAAAAACCAAGTTTTGAACAGTGTGTCAAGAAGGCATATTTCATTGTGTGGTTATTAATTTAAATTTAAAATTAAATAAATAAAATTCATAAAAATTTAGATGCACGCTGTATTTTATTTTTGCATATTCACTATACTAAACTAGATAACAATATTCAAAATACTCTTAGACATTAACAATATTTGGTATTCTTTGTATAAATGATGATGAGAGTTTTCTAGCGACTCCAATCCACTTCTGGGATTCCATTCTGAAATGATTTAAATTAAAAATTATTTTTGTAAAAACTTAAATTAGTTCTGTACTTACTGCGGTCTTTTCTCTTTTGACGCAAATACACAAGTGTAAGGCTGTTTCACATTCGTTATCTGCATCTTTTACTGTAAAGAAAGATCAATATTATCTTAGAAATTAATAAAATATAGCAACAATAAAATATGAATTCTATACCTTCTTCTAAACATGTGTCTGCAACTTTTTTCATTTTTTCATATAGATCTTCATCAACTGCCTTGATTTCATCTAAAACATCCATGGTGCCTTCTTTGCTAATTTTTCCATTTTTATCTTGCTGTAATAATAATTGATAAATACTATGATACATAAGTTATAAATTTTGATAAATACTTAAGCTTTGAGATTTTTATACTTGTTACTAAACCATTTCATTGGAAAAACTAAATTAGTACTTACGAAACCAATCTTCTTGTTCATGCAAGCTAGAAAACATTTTCCATTTTCTGTGGTTGGTGGGTCATGTTTTAATATTGGCTTGATATCATCTTAAATTTTTCGAATTTTAAATTTAAAATCTTATACTGGAAGTTTGTTTTTGACTTACCATCAGTTGCACCAACTTCACCTTTGCATTCTTCTCCAAGTTTGTGTAATTTTTCTTTGTATTTCTCCATAAGTTCTGGAGAAATCTGTACAGAGAAAAAAAATGTAATTTCTCTTGTACAAATAAAATTAAAAAAAAAATGAAAAAACTTACTGCTGCATACGTTGCCGCTAATAAACAAGCCAACACCACTAGATACTTCATGTTGTTAATTGGTCTGCACTGTATTAGTTAGAAAATGAAACTGAAAGACTTGGATGACAAGATTCTGTATGTAACGTGCTTTTATATAAATCTTGAAGGTCGTAAAGATTATTAGCTAATTTGGGGGGTTCATAAAAATAAATTTGATGGTTGGAATAATTATATTATTATTCTTCAATCAAACAAATTTTAGAAGATTAGTAGGACTATTTGTCTAAAATTAGAGATGTAATAAACAAAATACGTTTTTTAGAATTTTTATTATTTTATTTCCATTGAAATATTTCTACAAGGTTTTATTATCTTAGAAAAGTTTCCATCTTGTTATAGTCTATAAAGTGAAGACTTTTGCAAAAAATATGATTTCGTTAATTTAACGTTTAAGATCTTCACAGTAATTTGTGAGTAATGGAAAACCTTTGTCAGGACTATAGTTCCTCCCTTTTTTATCGTTCTGCCATTTTAAGGTATATATTCTTTTAATTAATATTCTAAATCGATGATTTTTACAATAGTGGTGGTCCGTGAAGGTTTGTTGGTGTTCCGCAAAATCACAGAGTAATTAAAAGTTAATTTGCTTATTAACGGAAGTAAGCAACTATGAACGGCTTTTGAATTATTATATTTATTAATTTCCACTTGTAATAGTGCTTTTATATACGCAGTAGAAAACTACGCAAGTTATATTTATGCATTATTTCAAAGGATTATGGATAATGATTAAAACCCCAAGTTAAAATCCAGTTAATTTCTATGTTTGAGAAGAAGGAAGACACCTATTTCCTAATAATATCATATTTATTTTGAAAATCTTAACAAACTCTGTTTCTACAACTATTGTGCTTTTTAACCACCTCTACCATACGTTCCTAAAGTTCATCTTAGGACATCCTGTATATTTTCTTCTACATGCTTACGCTGTTTAGATAATTTAAGTAGATACAAAAATATGATGTTCTTAATACGATAAAAATTAACTTTTTTGTAATAGAATGCTTGCACTTCGATACGAGGTTAAAGTCTATAAATTCGCTAATAAATACACTGATACAATGTCATGACATAATGATTTTCGTAGACTTTTTGTCGTGTTGGGGTATCTATACTATAATTATTACTTCAAGCTAGTTAATCAACACTTATATTCTTTATCACTGTATTTGTTTTTAATTATATCTTTCTTATGTAACCATACCACTTATATTTTATTTTTATTCTTTAATGCACCTATGTATGTATGTAACTAATATTCTACTTATAAAGTAACGATAATAAAAATTAGACTTAAGGCTTCAAGGTTTTACAATTTTAATATACGGAATTCTAAGAAAATGATAAAAAAAGTCGCTATGCACAACAAAAATCATGATGATAGATATCCGAGGTCCGTGCCTTAAGCGTCACTATTTTTGAGGGGCGTCGCACGGTAGCTAATATAAATTCTTTGAAGTCCTAGGGGAACCCCCATGTTTGTTTGGAGGCCTTAGGGCAGGGATCCCCAACCCTATGCCCGCGGGCACCATGGCGCCCGGCTACCGTTTTACGTGTGCTCGTCGCTGTACGACCAGGATAAAAAAAATTGTTTTCAATAAAATGTTATGTAAAAATATTTTGACATTTTTTTTAATATTTAGTAATGAATTAGAATAAGAGAAATATACGCGTATTTATTTTCTTATTTGGGGGATTTTCTAACAAACGTCAGCAATACAAGATTTACAGTCCTTACTACAATTTGAAGAGTCAGCAGATTTATCAGACACAGCACAGTTAGCAGTCATGGTGAGAATGGTATTTAGTAACTTGACTGTAAAAGAAGATCTACTGAAAATATTACCGATGAAAGGACAAACAACAGGTGAAGAAATCTATAACGTATTTAGAGCATAATTATGCAGAGTGGATAGATATGCCTCTGTACATGCTGTCAGCGATAACTACAGTAATGGTTAGTAATATCAATGAATTTGCAAGAAAGATAAATCGTTTCCAAACTTTATGTCCTATCGCTGTATTATCCACCAGGAAGCTTTGTGTGTTAGAATACTACCCTTCGGACATGTCATGAAAGTAGTTACAAAAATAGTAAACTTTATTCGAGCAGCCCCTTTTTAAGGTCCTACCAGAAAATCCTGAAGATTCTGATTTTATTTTGCATACTGAAGTACTTTGACTCAGTAAATGCAAAGTTCTTACAAGATTTGTAAATTAAAATGAAGAAATAGAAAATTATCTCAATACAAAACTTTTATTGAACTAACGGATTCTTGCTGGCTGGTGGATTTGGGTTTTAACACAGCCATAATGGAAAAATTGAATTATTTAAACTAGGAGCTGCAGGGAAAAGACAAACATATTAGCTATAATGATAGGGTCTGTAAACTTGCTTAAAGCTAAACTGATATTGTGGATGAAGTCCCTTGTGCATTTCTCAAATCTAAAATTGACTTATCATTTGTTATCAACTTTCAACTACTTCAATACCAGTCTAAAACGCGATTTCAACAGTTTTTATCAATTCTTTTACTTGCCAAGTAAATGTTTTGTTCAAGTAAGGGCACAAAAAGTGGAGCTAGAACCTTGTCCTAAAATCAAATATATCAGATGACGTTATAAAAAGGGCCTTTTTCAACAATTCTAACGATATACCACTTGACATAGTTAGTTTTATAAATAAATAAATTATGGCCTTTTTTTCTTTTTATTTTCGAACTGTTGAAGTAGTACGCTATGAAAACAATTGATAGATGTGCATCGCGTTTGAAAATAAAATTTAAGTTAGTTATTAAAATTTTTCTTTTAATTTCGAAATTATAAACATAATTATTTTGGTGTGAAATGTTTATTCCGATGAAGTTACAATTTTAAATAAAAATATTTCTGAGAAACTAATAAACAGAAAATGGCAAATGATAAAGTAAGAAACAATAAAAGAAATTAGCATATAAATAAAGTAGTACCAAAACAACGTACTTGAAGTAAGTAAAGTATTTAAGATAAGTGGACAAAGCAGATTTAGATAAAAATAGGTACTTCACTCATAGGTGTAACTAAAAACTAAAAATGCTGTTAACATAGTATGCTATGGAAACATTTAACAGATGCAAACGACAATTACCTATTGACAGGTGCAAATCATTTAGTTTCTTATTAATGTTGATTTTGGTCTCGTACATTATCAATATAAATTTTTCTGATAAGAAAAGCGTGATATGATTCAGTGTTACATTTTGTGTCGTACGACACAGTAGATGACCTTAAAGAAGCTGTACTAGAAGTTTTTGCTAATATTGATGTACGTTCCGTTAGAAAAGCAACAAATTCTGTTTTAAAAAGGTGTAACTTGTGCATTAATTATAATGTCGAACCTTTTGAACATGTTTAGTCTTAAATACTTTACTTACTTCAATTACGTTGTTTTGGTAATGCTTTTTATTCTAATTTCCTTTATTGTTTCTTAATTTATCGTTTGTCATTTCCTGTTTATTGATTTCTCAGAAATTATTTTTATTTAAAATAATTATGTTTATAATTTCGAAATTAAAATATAAAATTTTAATAACTAACATGAATTTTATTATTAGACGCGATGCGCGCATCTATTAATTGTTTCCATAGCGTACTACTTGAACAGTTCGAAAATGAAAAGAAAAACAGGGCCATAATTAATTTATTTATAAAAATAACCATGTCAAGTGATATATCGTTAGAATAGTTGAAAAAAGGCCTTTTTTATAAAGTCATGGCCGACTATGGTTTCTGTTAGAAAAAATACAAGCTTGTATCATAACTAAAAAATTACAGCTTAAATAAAAACTTCGGTTAGACTGTATCATTAAGCACATAATTACCTACAACGTTTTCTTTTACACATTTTTTCTAAAGTCAATAATAGCAGAGCTATAGGTACCAATCAAAATAACAAAAAACTATTTTTGCTAGATATCTAGTTAGCCATGCATTTTTTCCAAAAAACAAAAAGCTCCTAAAATTGAGCTCGTAAAACTGCAATTCTTTCCCCATTTAATCGTCTCTCTATCTCCGCTAGTTTCCGAGATCTCCATACTAACCATCGAAAAAAACTCACCCTGTATATACATGGGTTCGTAAACCAACCGCTTTCGAGATGAGAGCAGTTTTCTTTCTTTGATTGCCTTACGACTTAACTTCTTTGGGTTTTTATGTTTGGAATTACTTGAAACGTTTCAGGAAATTATTTGAAGGAAAATTCTGTCTAATTTCAAAAATTAAACACAAACTACAAAACTATTTCAAAACTTTTTTCTTTATACAGTGAGTGGAGAAAGAGTCGTTAGTATTTCTTTTTGTTGTGTAAAGTTTTATTTATTTTCTCCCAAAATTATCTAGTCTATCTCATGTCTAAAAATTGTATTCATTACTAGATTACACTTAATCTACCATAAGCAGCTTTCTCCAGCAGTAAATGTTTTCACATAACATGCCGAATACTGCACCAGAACTTTTAGCCACAAAATCAACTTTTGAGTAATAAGGTCAAAAAATGCATCGACTCGTGCCAGAAACACACTTATTGGTTTAATTTTATACCAAACTGTTTACTTTGAAACACCGAGAATGTGAACCTACTAGACACCTAATCTACAAACGCAATTTTTGATTAAATTTATACAAAATAAATTAGTAGGCAAAAGTAGATTAATTAAAGTAGGACGAACTATCCTTATAAAAGTACTCCGGTGAAAGACAAAACGTAAACTTCAATCTTGATCAAATCCAAGAAATACTAACTATTTACTAAAGCTGCAAGATTTGAGAATGTAATAACCATAATAACTAGTGTTTCCAACTCATTTTCGACAAATTCCCCAGAAAGTTTTTAAAAAACCCTCAATTTTTTCATAAAATTTTTACAATCCGTACCTACATCTTTTACCAATCACTTTTCCATTTTTATGATTTTATGTATCAAACAATACATTT